>BQKN01000849.1:321864-349624 GCA_022839385.1 Asparagus kiusianus
ATATATATATATATATACATGTTTTGGTTTTATAGTTTTCAAGTTTAAATATGAAACAAATGAATATAATTGGTAAATAAATACTTGTTTCATGTTTATATGCTTACATATGATTTCATCAATATCAAATTCATTTAATTCAATGAAATCATGTTTTATTGCATAATATGTATATTTTGAGAAAATATTGTATTCATTGTTTATAGACTTCATAACAATAGTTTACATCTTTCTTTAAGTCTATAAAATCAGTTTACAAAGTTTCAAAAGTTTGTTTAAGTCAAATGTCAAAAACATGTATGTTTAGTTTTTATGTTTTTAGACATAGTTAAAAAATAAAGAGTTTTTACATTTGGGAGGTGATTTTTGAAAACCAGTTTTTGTAACATGTTTATTATCATGTCTACAATCATTTCCCAAAGTTTCATAATTTTTGGAATTTGTTTGCTATTTTTAAAAGCAGTTATAAAATCAGATTTCTATTTTGATTCAGGCTGATAACTTGTTATCAGTCGACTCGTAAGTCGACTGATGAGATCAGTCGACTGATGTGTCGACAAAAGAAATGGCCTAAAATCATTATTTGCTCTCTGTTTTGTTTTGGTCGACTAACCAGTCGACTGATGAGATCATCAGTCGACTAATAAGGTCGTCAGTCAACTGATGAGCTGAAAAATGCCTACAACGGTCAGCTCATCAGTCAACTGATGAAACCCATCAGTCGACTGACGGCATCATAACGGCTAGTTTTCCAGAATTTTCAGTTTCCATTATTTTGTCTTTTTGTGATGTTTTCTCTTGGTTTTTGGGGTTGTTCTTGATCCTATATATACCCCTTGCCCTCTAACATTCTCAGGTAATTAAGAAAGTGTTTAAACAAGTTTAAGGGTGTTTTTGTTTGTTTAAGAGTGTTTTTACAAGTTTAGTTTGTGAAGAAGTTTTCACAAGTGAAGGAGATCATCTTTATTGTTTGAGCTTCAATCTTTATCTCTCCATCTTGTTTTTCAGAGAAGTTTTTCTTAAATTCAATCCTAGCTATTTTATACGTTTGAGCATAATTTCATAAGCTAGATTTACATTGAGTATATATTTGATTTATCTCTTTGTTCACACACAACCTATTGAGCTTATTGTATTTACATTCATAGTATAATTTAGGGTTGTGGGTTTGTGATATTGAGAGCGAGCTTAATTGGGTTCTCACCTTGTTTAGGGAACAATCATTTGTTATATTGTGAGCTTAATTGTGTAGATCACTTTGTAATACACTATTACACCTAGAGGAGTGTGTGGTGAGAGACGGGGTCGTCCCAAGAGGAGTAGGGTAGGTGGTAATACCTAGAGAGATGTTGTAATTCCTAACACTTGAGGGAGACACAGGCTAGAGACCAACACTTGAGGTGGTAGTTAGTGTAGTTATATTGTGAGATTGTGGACGTTGATCGGTGAGTGTTGAAAACTGATATCGTGTGGTGTAAGCGTTTTCGGGTGATCGTTGAAAACCAGGTGTGATAGTAGATTTCTCCCCGGGAATGGGGAGTGGAGACGTAGGACGGAAGGCCCAAACTCCGTGATCATTTGATTGTGTTTGAGTTGCATTGGCGTTCATTTATACTTGTGCTCATTACTTACATCGCCTATTGCATCTTGTTTATTTCATCCACTATTTGTTTACCATTGTTTATATTGTTTATCCTTGCATATATCTCATTGCATATCTCATTTGCTAGGATATTTGTAATTAGTTTTTATTGGTACTAAATCGGATTTGATTAGCATAAATCCTATTCACCCCCCCTCTAGGGTTCTTTCCTAGTGGCATTAGGGTACTTTCAAGTGTACCGAGGTATCGAAATCATTGGTGTTTGAAAGGTTTTCTCAGTAGCCTCTAGAGTCAAGACCTCCTCGCCGGAGATGCAATCGCCAGAGGAGACAAGCTACTGATGATTTGGAACTCCCGGCTACCACGGTTAACATGGCGGGGAAAGGAAAAGCCAAGTATTCGGATTCGTTAGATCCGGACTTTTTCCCAAGATTCAAATACCTCCTTGTTGAAAGTGAGGGTGTCTATCTACACACCCATACTCAAACGAGGGTGGCCATCCCATTCAATTACGATCGCTTATCGCCTATCTATGATAATGATGACAAGGTTTGCTCAGCGCTAGCAACATCTCGAACCTCGAGCTCAGTGTAGGGCAAGCACGCAAAGGTGCACATGGTGTAAGTCCCCGATGAGGTTGCTAGGAGATTCGAAGAGCAACAAGCGACCATCAACTCCCTGAAGGGAATGATGGAACAACTTCTGAGCAAGAAGAAGAAGAGGAATTCACAAAATCAGTGAAGATCCTCGAAGAACAGAGAGCGAAGCCTACTCCTCCTATCACAACTGAAGAGGAAGATAATCGCGGATCGTATTCGGATTATTCATCCAAGTCTTCAGGAAGAGCATCACATGCTGGCAGCACTTCCCGAGAAAAGAGGCTCGATAAGTTCCAAAGTCAACTCAACACCCTAAAGCTTCAGAAGAGCATGAACGAGCTAGGAGTTGTTAGGCCATATCCAGTCGAATAAGACACAGTCCCCTACCCAGCAAAGTTCAAACCAATGAGCTTAGTCCAGTTTGATGGTAAAGGATCTCCCTCACAACATATCTACTACTTCCTGCCTTAAATAGGATTTCTCACGGGGAATGATCCTATCCTCACTCTACTGTTCATTGGCACCCTGAGGGGGGTAGCCTTTGAATGGTTCCGTAAGTTGGACCAGGCTCTATCAAAACATGGACTGATGTGGAAAAGCTTTTCTTAGCCTGTTTCTTCGACGACGACACTGAAGTGTCAATGGCCACTCTACTTGCTAAGAAGCAGAAGAAAATGGAGTTGGTCAACGACTTCATAAAGAGATTCAGGAATTGGTTGCTTTATTGTCAGGACCAAGTCTATGAAAGAACTTTGATCGAGATATGTTGCAATAATCTCTTGATCGACATTTTATCCAAGGTCAGCGCAGTGGAAACCCGAACCTGGAAGGAACTTGTTCGCCATGACGAGCAGGTAGAAAACATGATCAAAAGGCTGGAAGCCGAAGAGCCTTGATCTAAAAGAGGAGCTTCGGAACCAAGTGCCCCCAGGAACCCTTCTCGATCGAGGGGGAAAGTGATCAGGGCTGTCGATTCTACTCTAGCCCCCAAGTCATATCAAAGATAGAAGCCTAAGTCTTTTGAGCAGCGCCCTTCGAGGCAATACGACTTCAAGGAAGACCAAATTGTCGCTACCTTCGATACTCTCCTCAAGAGCAACAGGATCAAGCTGCCAGAGATCATGAAGCCTGAAGACGTGAACAAAACAAATGATCTGAACTATTGTATGTACTATAAATTTTTGGGTCATCATACCTCCAAGTGCTATATTCTTAAGAATAAGCTGCAAGCTGTTTACAACGCGGGAGTCTTAAAGAAGGAGAAGGTGCAGAAGAAAGTGATTACAAACATGGTCACTCTTAAATTAGGGACAGATCTTTCTGAAATCCATGCAGCAGCAGGGGTTGTACCAATCCCCAAGGCAGAGCTGAAGATTGTCAATGTCGATCCTCACATTCAACAAGAGAAAGATTTGGTGTCACAGACCTTGCCATCAGGACAGGTGATGTGGGTTGATCCCGATCTCCTCAACGACGAGCAGTGAACTTTCAACAAGTCCAAAGGCAAGCCTAAGCTTTGTAACGTTGTTTCGGTAATTCTAGATGATGACAAAGTGGAGATAGCAACCCTCACTGATTCTGACAATGACGTAGATGCATTGATTACCCGAGCGGGGAAGGACTTTGGTAAGAACTACCATCCGACAGCGAAAAGTCTAGCAAGACCACCGGCGGGACTGTCACCAACAGTCCAACCAAATCCCGACAAGCCGAGTTCAAGCGATCAACCCTTTCGGTTCGACCTACTCCCACAGCTGAAGTACATTCCAGCCAGGATCACCTTGTATGAGCTCCTGTAGCTATCCAAGTCTACCCGGGAAGCTCTATAGGAGGCACTAGCCGACTCAGAGGCTTTTGCCACACATTTCTCTCCTACTTTGGAAGAGGATGTGGAGAAAGGGTGTCCATAATGTTACAGACATCCAGACAGCAGATTCCCTGCATTACATTCACTCCTAAGGATATGCTCATCAAGAGCACATCCCATGACCAACCCCTGTACTTCACGGGATACGTCGGCTCCTCTCGAGTGGATAGGATCCAAGTCGATCTAGGGTATGCACTGAGCATTGTCCCCTTGAAGCTCATCAAATACTTAGGGGTGCCTCAAAAGCGGTTGTCTGCAACGACTACCACCATCTTTGGCTTTAACTCCACCGGAATTCGGCCACTGGGGAAGATCCGTCTCAAGTGCTGGCTGGGCGACATGAAGACGGAAGTGACCTATTACGTCATCGATGTGGAGCCTTCCTACAACATGCTATTGGGTCGGCCATGGATCCATAGCAACCGGATAGTCTCATCCATATTACATCAGTGTTTGAAGTATGTGGATAACCGTGATCAAGTAAAGACAGTGGTTACTGATAAGCAGCACTTCAAGGGGGTTAAAAACTACTTCACCGATTCTTTACTCTACCAGGACTTTGAACTGGACGACAAGCCACCGGTCGAGAAACCTGACAGTGGCAACGAGACCGATAGTGAGTCTGAGTGTAATGAGGGTCTTGTCTTGAATGACATTGAACCCATTATAATCGGTTATGGATGCCTTGTTGTAACCAACACTGACAAAGCAGACAGGTTTATCCTGAATGAAGATCCTGACTTTGCTTACTTGTCATCTAGTTCAGAGTCTAGTAATGATGAGTTTAGCAATTTGGTTGCAGAGTTATATAATAACCCTTCTTTGCACTTGCCCGTGTACTCATCGTTCGTCACAGACAAACAAATGACCGAGTCCTCGCAAGTCGTCTTTGTCGTACTCGCCCGAGGTAATTATCAGAAAGATATTATCTTTGGAAGGATAGTCCGGCCTATGCGCACAATGTAGGATGAGTTAGACGATGACGAACCCGCTCCTCAATTCTTGCACTACGATCAAATCGTGAAGCATATGATAGAGAGCATGGGTTATGACTTCATCCGCAAAGAAGGCTTGAATTACGGCAAAGGGCGAAAGACACTCGTCCGACCTGCTTACGTTCCCAGAGGAAAGCCCGACAATTACTTTGGCAAAACTCGAAGAGGGTTGGGTTACACCTCCTCTTCATTAGAGTTATATTGCAATTTTTGTGAAGATTCTGAAGACGGTTCTTTCGGAGAATCATCGTCAACATCCTCGATGTGGGATTCGGATGTTAGTGTAGGAGATCTGTTCAGGGACCTCACAGTCAACATTGCTATGGTCGATCCCGTCGAAATCAAAGAGGATGACCAGATCCCACTTTATGATGAAGCATGGGATCGCTACGTCAGTGCCTAATGGAGTGGTCGGTTTGAACAACGCGAACCACACACGGAGGACAAGATATTCCAAATAAATATGGGAGACAAGGCTAATCCTAAGCCCATATTTATTAGCGACAACTTACCTCCTCAGGAGAAAGAAGACCTTATATCCCTCATCCGGGAATATATTGACGTCTTCGCCTGGAATTACGAGGACATGCATGGCCTTGATCCTCGGATCGCCATGCATCGTCTTAACATAAACTCAGATGCCAAACCTGTCAAACAACAGCAAAAATGGTTTCGTCCACAAATCATGGAAGCGATCAAAGCTGAAGTGAAGAAGCTGATCGAGTCAGGCTTTATCAGAGAGGAACAACAACCCGATTGGGTGGCTAACATTGTTCCGGTCCTGAAGAAGAACGGAAAGATCCGTATCTGCATTGACTTTAGGGACCTCAATGCTACATGTCCAAAGGACGAATTCCCTTTACCCATCACAGACGTCATCATCGACAATACTTGTGGGTTCGAAAGGATGTCCTTCATGGACGGGTTTTCAGGGTATAATCAAATCAAGATGTACCCTAAAGACTAAAAACACACTTTGTTCAGAACTTCGGTAGGGGTATACTGTTACATAGTTATGCCCTTCGGACTTAGGAACGCCGGCGTAACCTATCAGCTCGCCATGAGCATAATTTTCCGAGATCATCTATGAAAGGCCGTCGAATGCTACGTAGATGACTTGGTTGTGAAGAGTCGCAGCAAATACGATCATCTTCAAGACCTAAGAATGATGTTCGAGCTGATGCGATCCTATCAACTCAAGATGAACCTCACGAAGTTATTTTTGGGGATGTCGAGCAGCAAATTCCTCGGATTCGTCGTCACGACGAAGGGAATTCACATAGACCCTGATAGGTGCAAGCTATTTAAGAGCTTCAACCACCCAGGAATCTCAAGGAATTGAGAGGACTATAAGGACGTCTAGCTTACATCCGAAGATTCATCTCAAATTTTTTAGGTAAGTGCCAACCCTTCTCCAAGTCGATGAAGAAAGGTGTTTCCTTCATATGGAATGAGCCTTGCCAACAAGCGTTCAATGAGATCAAGACTTATCTCTCGAATCCACCTGTCTTGGCGGCCACGGTCCCGGGGAGACCCTTCCTAATTTATGTGTGGGTGATGGAGCATTCTCTTGGCACCGTCTTAGCACAGAATAACAATGCCGGCCATGAGCAAGGCATCTATTATCTGAGTAGAACCTTACAGAGAGTTGAAAGGCGATACCCCATGGTCGAAAAGGAGTGTTTGGTCTTGTGTTCGCTATCTAGAAAATGCGACACTACCTAGTTGATCAAACCATACACGTCATCTCCCAGATGAATCCCATCCGAGTCTTCATGACACGGCTCAGGTCCTTAAATTGGCGCCTGGCAAGATGTGCACTCCTGCTATCTCAATAGGACATACACTTCATACCACAAAGTCTGTCAAAGGACAAGCTATCTGTGATCTCATGGCCAGTCATCCGCTCGAATCGAAGACTGGTCTATTCGAATATATGCCGGATGAGACCCACAAGGTTAATGCAACCTCATAGGAAATAGTCTGGCGATTGCACTTCGATGGAGCATCTCGTGTAGGCACAAGCGGGTCTATCGTCGCAGGGGTGGGGTGGTCTTGGTTTCTCCTCAAAGCCACGTATTACTCCGAGCTTTCTCTTTAACTGAGCCGTGTACCAATAACGTGGCTGAGTACAATGCGCTACTCATCGGACTCGACTTCGCCAAGGAGTTGAGGGCGAATCATCTCGAAGCTTACGGTGACTCTCAGCTCATCGTCAGACATATGATAGGGGAATACAAAGTCAGAAACGATGACTTAATCCTATGCCATAAAGCGACTATCAAACTAGCAGAATCATTCGAAAGATTCTGCATTGAACACGTGCTTCATTCCAAGAACACGCACGCGGATGCCCTGGCTTCATTGGCAGCTAACCTAGCTCAACCACTGGGAACAAGTCAGTGTGTAACCATCGCAAGCCGACAACTCTTCCGACCGGAGTATGTTCTGGAAGTAAATGCAACTCACCAGGCTACGGGTCAACTAGAGCCGAGAGATTAGTGTTTTCCAATCATCGACTATGTCTTATATGGTATACTACCTGAAGACATAACGGAGAAGGATTCTGTTCGCAGACGCGCTCCAAGATTCTACTACGATTAAACAACAAAGTCGTTGTATCATAAGTCATACGACGACATGTTGCTTCGGTGTCTCTCAACAACAGAAGCATAGAAAGTCTTGCGGGAAGCCCATGAGGGTACCTGCAGCGCTCACCAACTCGGACCTAAGCTCTAGGATCGCTTGCATAGAATGGGCTATTATTAGCCCAGAATGATCAACGACGCTGTCGCTTATGCCAAGCGTTGCCGTTTGTGTCAAATCCACGCTAACTACATTCACAAACCACTCGAAGACCTGCATCCGACAGTGACTTCGTAGCCGTTTAAGACATGGGGGATGGATGTCATCGGACCAATATCTCCACCATCAGCCAAAGGTCATCGCTTCATTCTTGCGATAACCGACTACTTCTCTAAGTAGGCCGAAGTCGTTCCCTTAAGAGAAGTCAAAACCAGTGATGTGATCAAGTTCATCAAACATTACATTATTTACCGATACGGTGTTCCAAGATGTTTCATTCATGATAACGGATCACAATTCATTAGTCATGCATTCACTCGGTTCAGTGACAAGTTCAGAATACAGAACCTGGCGTCCACGGCTTATAATCCATCAGCAAATGGACTAGCCGAGGCTTTCAACAAGACAATCGTCAAGATCTTGACCAAGCTGACATCCAACAGCAAGCGCGATTAGAATGAAAAGCTCAGTGAAAGCTTATGGGCGTACCGGACCACGATTCGTACACTGACCGACGCCACGCCCTATTCCTTGGTATACGGTTGTGAAGCCGTGTTGCCACTGGATATTCAGATTATATCCCTACGTGTCGCACTCGCAACGAGGATGACGATTGAACAGAGTCATCATCAACGTCTCGCAAAATTAGAGGCGTTAGATGAAAAATGACTTGAAGCTCAACAACACATTAAGTTCTATCAAGCCTGAATATCCAAGGCTTTCGACAAGAAAGTCAAACATTAATCTTTCAGAGAGGGAGAGTTGGTCTTCGCTGTTCGACGACCTATGATACTCAACTCCAAGAAGAAAGGAAAATTCTAACCCAAATGGGAAGGACCATTCGTGATAGAGGCAGTCTATTTGAATAGAGCTTATCACATTGTCAAACCGAATGGCGATAAAATCATGATGCTTATTAACGGCAAATTCTTGAAGAAGTACTACTCATAGTCTTTCTTCAAGCTCACACAAAACTATCAAGTTAACAGTCACCTCTGATAGTCATTTTCTTCCAAATTTTCCCACGTCAATCCTCTTCAACAGGACGACGGGCCCATATAAAATTTGTCACGTTAACAGTCACCTCTGACAACTGATTTCCTCCAAATTTTCCCTGTCGATCCTCTCTAATATGATGATGAGTCAACTCTCACTATCACCTTAACAGTCACCTCTGACAAATTAACTTTACCAATCCTCTTCAATAGGATGACAAGTCCTCAAAGTCGCTCTAATTACGACAATCCAATCAACTTACCAATCCTCTTCAATAGGATGGTAATTCCTCAAAGTCGCTCCGATCGCGACAATCTTGTCATGTTAATGTAGGCATAAAAAATTACTTATAGGTTCTCACGCATAGCTCGGGATAAAAAAAATGATGATATTTAAGTAGTGGGACAGGGGTTACAAAAGGAGACTGAGCATTTTTAGAGCAATTCCAAGGAAAGAGAGCAGAGAGGCTATTACTTGAGCAATTGGGCAGAGATTTTTAAAAGACTTTGGGAGAATTTCAAGAGTTCATCTCCTTCCAATAATTAGGAGGTTCCTTAAGATCTAAGCTTTGACTTGATCTTGAGAAGAGTGTTCATCTTACTTCGATAAGATATTCACTGAAACTATTGTAGGCTGTCTAAAAATCAAAATAGATAGCTTATCCCCCATCAAACACCGATGATGGAAGTTACAATCTGACGACTTCCAGAAGGTTTTAATTTGAAGACTTTCACATAGATCGCTAAAGGTTACAATCTGACGACCTTCACGACAACCGATGAGAGCTCTAGTTCAACAGCATTCACAATCAACATCGGGAGTTACAATCTGATAACTCTTATATTCTCAAGGAGCTAAGACGAAGATTACAAGACAATGCCCTTTGCAACGCTATGACAAAAAGAGATTACTTGGTGATAATCTCTTCAAGGCAAGACGCAAAGGTCCTCCCCGTGTAACAACATCAAAACGCGGAGGTCCTCCACGTGTGTCAATAGTAAAATGCTAGGGTCGAAACCGTGTTACAACATCAAAACGCCAGGGTCGAACCAACGTTACAACACCAAAACACGAAGGTCCTCCCCGTGTGTCAATAGTAAAATGCCAGGGTCGAACCCGCGTTACAACATCAAAACGCCAAGGTCGAACCCGCGTTACAACAAGCGAAACGTGAGCGACCCTCGTGTTCTGGATGTTCAGTCAACACCCAACCTCACGTCTCAATCCTAAGACGCGAGGTTAGGGTCCTGAACGCCAGGTTGGGCGTTTGACTCATTCAAATATGAGTCGAACGGTTTCAGAACCGTTTTCCCTACGATCTGAGGAAATCACGCCCACTTGGGAGCGGATTAAGGGGGCGGTTACACCCCTCTCAACCCCATTATGGAGAGAATTAAGGGGGCGGTTACACCTCTTAATTCCCTATAAATAGGGGTAAACTCAACTGAGTTCGGGTCCTTCTTTTTGGCTGGCTCTTAGAGAATCGGTTTTGGCATCTAAACCGCACTGGTTTGGAGGTGATTCAGGACCTCAACCACACAGAGAGGCAGAAGAGACGAAATCTTTGAAGATAAGATTTTCGAATCAAGTTCAGAAGATCAAATCTGAAAGGATTCTTCAACAGCAGAATATCTGCTTGGTCATTAACCGAATCTACGGTTCTAACAACTCTATCTACAGAGTTCTAACTCATTCAGAGTTCTTAAACTCGTTAAAAAGTTATCTATCAAACTTTCCACAGAAGTTTATCGTTCCCACGAGATAAGAGACGGTCAGATCGTCAACGGAGAGCAAATTCGACGCGAACAATCGAAGGAGGCACTCCATCGCTACCTTGAAGAACCCAGTTTTAAACAAAGGAGAAAATCAAATTCGTTTTCTTCTCTTTTGTAACCAAGTTATAATCGGAATCAAAGAAATACAAGTCAATTTTCTTTTATTCTCTTCATTACAATTTTCCTACCTACAAAAGATGGCGACTCCGCTGGGGACTAGCTTCTCTGACGAAGAAGTGGTAGTGCAATCCGATGTTCAACTCACTGGAACGACCGTCAAAACTCACGTGGTAGAGTTTGATCAAGCCAAGTTTGAGGAGGCTATCTCCTCCGGATCCCTTAGCCCCAAGGCTATGCGTAAGATCCACAAAGTTTCCAAGAAGACTAAAGCTCCAATTGTGGCCGACTCATCAAAGGGCTGTCTCCCCTGGGGGTTGCACTGTTCATACAGTCCCCTCTCTGAAAGTTGATCATCCAACCAATGCGAGCTTCGCGTTCGTGAGCCTAAACGCGACCCTGAGCTTCATGTTTCTACTTTAGAACACGAGCCTCGTGTTTATGAGCCCAAACATGAGCTTCGCGAGAACAAGACTGAACGTGGCCCTCAATAGCGTGTTTTACAGTCAAAACGCAGACCTCAAGACTTCGTTGAACGCGAACTTCAACTTTGCGTTTCCTAGTCAAAACATGACCCTCGCGTCGACAATAAAGAACGCGACCCTCATATCGCCAAACCAAAACGCGACCTTCGCGTTTCAAGTGCCAAACGCGACCCTCGCGTCTCAGGTGCCAAACGCGACCTTCGTGTCTCAGGTGCCAAACGCGACCCTCGCGTCCTAGGTTCCAAATCCAATACAGAAGTTGGTGTATACCGTGGAGCTTCGGGGCGCTGCCCCGAACCCCACCGGGGGGTATTCCATCCCCTCAGACCCCCTGGCCAGGGACGTGCCGCCCCCTGGACCCCCGGCTCGTTGACCGGGCAGCGAGACTCCCGAATACTCTGCATAGCGTGACTAGATCGAGGGGCGGATATAAAAAGTTCATGGAGTCAAGGAATCTCAACCACATCCATGTTCACTAAGAGCCAGTCCTGTCCAATCATAGACTGGGGGTTCCAATTCAAACCTCACAATCAGTGAGTAATTCTCCTCGAATCTTTATAACAGATTTGAGAGAGTTCACATCGAGAGAAAGACCGATGCAACAAGTCATTCGTTCATTCCAATGTGAACGACTGATTCCTACGGTCCTCTCGGGATGTCAATGCCGCTCATGTGCAGCCAAACAATTGGTGCCCGACCAATTAACAAACATTGCTTTGCCTAACCAACAACGACGTTCGCACAGGAGGAAGTCCCCAGAGACCAAGTATCCTGGAGTCACTATCAATGTGATCGGCAGAGGGAAAACCTCAGGCCCTAGTTCCGATGATTCTGAGACAAGTCGTTCACCGACTGTCAGAGAAATTGCTAACGAGTTTGAAGGAGTCTACCAACACACTCGGACGCGAACAGGAGCCATACTCCCTGTCAACTATCGAAGGTTAGCCAGAGGAACCAATTCCGATGATGAACACTCAGCCATTGCAGAGTCCCAATCATCAAGCTCTTTTGTTGAACATGAGAGCTCCGCTTATATGACGGGAAACCATGAAGATCTCGCGAAGAGACTTGATGAACAGGAGGCCATGCTCAAATCTCAGCAGGAGGCCATTAATGAACTCTTGGCCCTGTTGACTCAACTCGTCGCTGTAGGCGTATAAAATTGCCTATAGGTCCCACCATACAGCTCGACGACGTTAATTCGACAAACGGACCATCGGGCGACGTATCCAAACAAAACCGTTAGCTCGCCAACGCCGAAGCCAAACCATACGTAACGGAGCAGGTTAACGAGGCGACGAAGCCAACAAATCCCACCCAAGCATTGGAACGCATCCACTCGCACGTGGAATCGAACCAACGTTTCGGGGAATCACCGAGTCATCTAAACGAGAGCGAACTCGGTGATATAACGATCGAATCAAGATCGGTTTCGGACTCGAACTCAGAAGCGGATTAACTGCCATATTTGGAATCAAGTCAACAAGTCGATTCCAGATCAACTCAACCACAAACTGAAATACGTCGGAACCGGAAACAATGGGAAACGACAAAACGACGAAAACCCGGGGACTCGGCCTTAGCCGAGCCACCCCAGGGTGGCTCGGCCAAGGCCGAGCCACCTCAGGGTGGCTCGGCCAAGAGCCGAGCCACCCACAGGTGGCTAGGCCCAGAACTGTGCAAACGCACAGTTCTGAGTGCCTATAAATAGGACAGGGCATGGTTCATTTCGGAGGTTGGATTTTGGAGGAGGCGAAGCCCTGCTGGATTGGAGATTCAAAACTTAGAAAAGATTCAATCTTTGGAGGCTTCAAGATTTGGACTTTGAGATCCGGTGCTCGGCGATCATCCACGCCAAACAAGGCAAGAGTTCGAGAGGGACCGGATCTGGGATCTACACGACTTTCCTCCGGATCTAAGCTTGGTTCTTAGATCCCGAGAAGAGCCTCGAATTCGCTTGGTCGATTTCGACGCTTGGGCTACTATTTCCTTGGTGAATTAGTACCCCATCCGGCTATTATTTCCTTCGTGAGATAATACCCGCCATATCGTGTAGATCCGACCGGATCGAGATCACGCGGTGGTCCACGGCAAACAACCCCGGCGCAGGCAAAGAACCCACACAAAGCGAGTGACCGCAAAACAGGAGCTCGCGATTCGTTCGACATAAAAGGAAACAAAATTGTAATCTTTCTTTTATTTTCGTTGATTTTCGTTGTAACCGGATCTTATAAAAAGACCGGATTTCTGTAATCGATAAACTATTACGAAAGTGTACAATGATATCAATGAAGAAAGACACAAATTTTCCCGCGAACAATCTGGCGACCACAGTGGGAGCCACCGATCTCGCCGACGAGATCGTTGCGTCGCAGCCGCGGATCCCGATCCCGGTCGTGGAGGAGGTCGAGTACGAGTTCGACCAACAAAAGTTCGAGGAGTACGTGTCCTCGTCCAGATCAACCTCCCCCCGCAAGTCCAAGTCTCCAAAGCTCTCCTCCAAAAGGAAACTTCGTTGGTACGAAGATGTTGAAGCTGCCAACGAAGATCTCGCCCCGTTTGATGCCGAAGCTGCATCGGGTGAGATCTCTCCTTCCAACCAGGTCAGATCCGCTCTGGCCAAATCTTCCGTTGCTGATGGCGTAGCGACTCTCTCAAAGAGAGCCCGTCAAAGGCAACGTCAGCGCCTTGCGAAACAAATCGCAAAGGCAATGGAATCTGTAGACGGGATCCGTTACAACACGGATCTGAAGAACAGAAGAGGCAAACAGCCTCAACAACAGACGAATGGCAACTCCTCCAAGCCGTCAACGAACGAATGGATTCGCGTCAAACGGAACCGTTCAACCTTGGAGGAACGCATTCGGAAGCGCTGCGCACTCTCAGCGCAAGCACGGGCTCAAGTCCAAGAAGCCCGTAGAAGGTTGCAGAAGGAGATGGCCAAGAAGCCGCCACCAGCCCGCCAAATATGGAAGCCGAAGTCTGAAACCGCAACTCAGGCCAAGGTACAATCAATGCAGCCTTCAAAACGAGTTCAACCTCCCGAACCATCCCAGAGAAGGAGGTCAGTCTTGGAGCGCCTCGGTCCAATTCCCAACGAGCGCCGCAAAGTTCATGAACGCTTGGGCCCTATGAAAAAGTCCCGAACGAATCAATATGCTGGGGGTCGCCATGATCCTCAACATGATAAGGAGTTCACGGCGTCCGAGCGCACTAACTTGCGCATTGAAGTTCGGGAGCCCGTTGAGAATTCACGCCCACAAAGGCGCGTTTCGAGGCGAGTGACTCTCGAAAGTCCAAATAAGGCAATTCGCTCTCAGAAGGAAACGTTGTCGTCCGATGACGATAACGTTATACCTGAGAAATCGTGCCAACACACGATAGGTTACTCCGATCAAATTGACAAGTTGTACTATCGTGCTGGGGGTACGAGCAAAACAAGAAAGAGAAGCCCTCGAAGGCTCGAGGCTCAGTGCCCCTGTTCCAAACTCATTCGGGCGGTATTGTCTCAGTGTAATTGCACTAAGACGGTCCCCGAAAGGGTTTCGGTGTTCGAAAGGCTCAGCACTGAGACGCCAAAGCCAAGGCTTACGCATTCCCGACGAAGGAGAGCGGTGGTTGAAGATGGAGAATTTCCAAGGGTCACCGCTAACGTGACCAGCAAAAGGACATTGGCACGGGATGATCTCGAGTCAATTCTGGGAGCAACTCGGCGTTTAACCCGTCTGCAATCCGGAGCCATCGCGCGAGGAACTTATGGTAGGGTTCGGATAAGCTCGCCTTCAAAAGATGAGGAATCGGATGCTTGCTCTGCGGTCGCATCCGACAACACTGTATCCAGCGAAGGAGAACCCCGCGAGTCATTCATGATAAGCGCGGAACAAGTGGCCAAGATGCTCGAAGAAGCCATGGCCAAACAACAGGAGACCTTCAGGCTCGAGATGCAGATGGCCATGCAGACCATGAGGGAGATGCATGAGCAGCAAATCCAGGCACTGAGGAACCAGCAAGGCGAACCAAGCCACCGTAATCAGGTTGTTCAAGAAGTTGAACATACGGATACGGACGAAACTCGCAATGCCAATGACCCTCCCATCAACGCAGGGGGTGGTAATGAGGATGCCAACGAAGATACAGGTGAAAACTTGAAGATCAAAAGCCTCGAGAGCAAAATCAATACCTTGATGTCCGCTCAAGAGGTGAAGAAAACGGGCATTCCTTGTCCATACCCAAGGGAGTGGGATTCAATCCCCTATCCGGCGAAGTTTAGTCTAATCAACTTCACGCCGTTCGATGGGAAAGGTTCTCCCACTCAGCATTTGATTTATTTCAAATCGCACCTGGGTGTCATCTCCGGCAATGAGCCTCTGATGGTGCGGTCATTCGTTGGCACTCTTCGTGGAGCCGCCTTCGATTGGTATCGCCGCCTCAAGCCCGGTAGCGTGCATAGCTGGGACGATATGGAGACCATGTTCCTCACCAACTTCTTCGACGACGACACCGAGATATCCATCGGAACGTTGCTCGACGAGAAACAAAAGGACGGAGAGTTAGTCGAAACCTTCGTCAAGAGGTTCCGGAACAAAGCGTTGAATTGCCGGGACCCGATCACCGAGGAGTTCATCCTCCAGACCTGCCATAACAACCTCGCATTGGACGTGTTGGAAGCAATAGGGACAGCACCATCCAACACTTGGAAAGACTTGAAGGTCCGAGGGGAACAAGCCGAACGCTTCCTCCGAAGGAAGAAGGCCGAGAGGGGTCAATCAACGACGAATCCTCCGAACTCGAACTTCGCCTCCCGTGGTAAGGGCAAAACACCTGCAGCGGCTGTTGACGCTAATCAAACGTCGCAACAGCAGTCCCGGAGATAACAAAAGAACTCGGGTCCGAAACTCCAAAGAGAGTATTCTTTTAAGGATGAAGACGTTACAGCCATCTTTGAATCACTCCTTGCAAATAACAAGATCAAGCTGCCACCTACCGTCAATCAGGAGGAAGCTGATGATATTGCGGATCCGAAGTACTGCGCGTACCATAGGAGGATCCTTCATCCCACTAAGGATTGCTTTACACTCAAGAACAGCATCCAAATCTTGGTGGAAGCCGGCGTTATATCGCTCAATTAAGTTGAATGTAAAACTCCAGTGGGTGCACGAGTATAAACTGTATTCCCTAACTCCGAAGAGTATATGAGTATAAACTGCTTCTCAAAACTCCAACCGGTATAAGAGTATAAACTGCTCCCTGATACTCTAATAGGTATAAGAGTCTAAACTATTTCCTTTCTTCCACGGGAAGTTCCTGGAGAGTGCCATGCGTGGTATTCTTAAGGATAACCCGATCATGCGGTTAATGCAACAATAAACCCAGGAAGCTGGGGGTGGATAATTCATGTAACGGGAAATTCCCGGAAGAATGTTAAATGTAATATTCTTAGGGATAACCCGGTCATGATGAATAAAGTGATAAACACTAAACTCTTAATTTCTGAACACTCTTTTGCTGAGATGAAAGCCGATCACTTCGTTCGATCGCTTTTCCCTCACAAAACTTTCAGTGGTGTTTGATGACTCATAGCCTCCACCACACAATTCCCACTTGGTCAAACCTTCCTACAGTTAGGACCAAAACCAAATTCCCCTCTCGATTCCTCCAATGAGCGAGAGGTCCACTTTCAAATTGAGTGATCAAACCTTCCTACAGTTAGGATCGTCTCAAACCCCCCACTTGGTCAAACCTTCCTACAGTTAGGACCACAACCAAAATCCCCTCTCGATTCCTTCAATGAACGAGAGGTCCACTTTCAAATCGAGTGATCAAACCTTCCTACAGTTAGGGTCATCTCAAACTCACGCTTGGTCAAACCTTCCTACAGTTAGGACCAAAACCACAATTCATTCTCGATAAACGAGAAATTCATCTATACCTCGGTAATCAAACCTTCCGACAGTTAGGGTTATCCGAATCGCTTCGATTCTCGGAGTGGAGATCCCACTCTTAGTTTCACCTTTCCGGATTCTGGGGGTGGAGATCCCACCCCGAGTCTCCTTTTCAAACAGGGAATAGAATATAAAATTCTTCCTTCCCCACACCAACCTTTTCCAAAAGTTTATCAATTTAGGATTCATCCTAGGTATTTTATCCCGAAACCTAAGCAGGGATAAGTCTGCGCCTAACACGCGCTGCCGGTTTAGTCTTTTTCCGATTGAAAAAGACACCAGAGTTTGATTCTGGGGTATTTTATCCTGAAACCTAAGTAAGGATAAGTCGACGCCTAACACGTGTCGCCGGTTAGTTCTTAACCGTTAAAAAGAACACTCGCCCACATATTCAACATTGTGGCAGGCTGTTATTAATAACACCGAAATCCATACCTCACACGCATGGGGAATTTCATCCTGAATCCTAAGAAAGGATATGCCGATGCCTAACACGCGTCGCCGGTTTAGTCTTTTTCCGATTGAAAAAGACACCAGAGTTCGACTCTGGGGTATTTTTATCCCGAAACCTAAGTACGGATAAGTCAACGTCTAATACACGTTGCTGGGTAGCCTATTCCCATAACAACGGCAAAGTCTACATATTCGAAGTTGTAGCACAAAGTCTAAGGGAGTTCATTCCTTTAGCACAACGTTACATGCGAACGGATTTAAATAATCCGCATGCTAGCCCGACTCAAACGGTAGTCGGTAAAGGCTAATCAAATCCGTTTAAGGCTGGGGGTTAGCCAAAAGACCCTAAAGTCAACGCCTAACACGCGTCGCCGGGTAACCTATTCCCGTAACAAGTGGTAAAGTCTATGTATTCAACGTCATAGCACAAAGTCTAAAGGAGTTCATTCCTTTAGCACAACGTCACATGCGGAACGGATTTAAACAATCCGCATGTAAGCCCGATTCAAACGGTAATCGGTGAGAGCATGTCAAATTCGTTGAAGGCTGAGGATTTTCCAAAAATCCTAAGTCAACGTCTCATACACGTTGTTGTTTAGTCTTTTCACAGGAGAAAGACGAAGTCTACGTATTCAATATCGTAGCACTAAAAGGGTTAACTCTTTTAGCTTAACGTCACATGCGGAACGGACTTAAACAATCCGCATGCTAGCCCGACTCAAACGGTAGTCGGTAAAGGCTCATCAAATCCGTTGATGGCTGGGAATTTGCCAAAAATTCTATAAGTTCGAGTCATTGACGCATCAATTCTATGGGTTGGTCTCGTGACTCGAGTATCCGCCACGCTCCAATACCTTAAGAGCTTAAACTGTGTATACTCCAGCAGACGTACGAGTATAAACTGTGTCAAACGTCGAACAGCGCATCACAATGAAGCCTGAACGCCGGACAACGCGTCGCAATAAAGCTCAAACGCCGGACGACGCCGTCAATCGATGATCAGTTCTACGTTGAATCAACCAACTCGAGCTAAAAGTCAAGAAATCAAGAATCGGTTTCAAGTTCAAAATTCCGACGACGGTCAGACAATAAATGCAGCACCGGAATCCTCATAGGCGTTCTATAAAGCACTGAATGACCTGAAGGAATTGAAGGAATCCAGAACAGAAGCCATTCTAAAGTCCCGCTACACCGACTGAAGGTTGGGACAATCACATCCAAAGTATTCCAGACTCTTCTATAAAAGAACGAGGCTGAAACACTTTGGAGGGGGTATCTGTAGGCGTATAAAATTGCCTATAGGTCCCACCATACAGCTCGACGACGTTAATTCGACAAACGGACCATCGGGCGACGTATCCAAACAAAACCGTTAGCTCGCCAACGCCGAAGCCAAACCATACGCAACGGAGCAGGTTAACGAGGCGACGAAGCCAACAAATCACACCCAAGCATTGGAACGCATCCACTCGCACGCGGAATCGAACCAACGTTTCGGGGAATCACCGAGTCATCTAAACGAGAGCGAACTCGGTGATATAACGATCGAATCAAGATCGGTTTCGGACTCGAACTCAGAAGCGGATTAACTGCCATATTTGGAATCAAGTCAACAAGTCGATTCCAGATCAACTCAACCACAAACTGAAATACGTCGGAACCGGAAACAACGGGAAACGACAAAACGACGGAAACCCGGGGACTCGGCCTTAGCCGAGCCACCCCAGGGTGGCTCGGCCCAAGCCGAGCCACCCTGAGGTGGCTCGGTGGCCGAGCAACCTCAGGGTGGCTCGGCCAAGGCCGAGCCACCTCAGGGTGGCTCGGCCAAGAGCCAAGCCACCCACAGGTGGCTAGGCCCAGAACTGTGCAAACGCACAGTTCTGAGTGCCTATAAATAGGCCAGGGCATGGTTCATTTCGGAGGTTGGATTTTGGAGGAGGCGAAGCCCTGCTGGATTGGAGATTCAAAACTTAGAAAATTGTAATCTTTCTTTTATTTTCTTTGATTTTCGTTGTAACCGGATCTTATAAAAAGACCGGATTTCTGTAATCGATAAACTATTACGAAAGTGTACAATGATATCAATGAAGAAAGACACAAATTTTCCCGCGAACAATCCGGTACGAGTGTTCATGACTCAACCAGGTTCGATGAATTGGCGGTTAGCGAAGTGGGCCCTTCTCTTGTCCCAGTATGATCTACACTTCAAACAGCAGAAGTCGGTCAAAGGACAAGCGATTTGTGATCTTTTGGCGGCAAGCCCGACAACAGATACAATCGAAGTATATGATGATTTACCAGACGAAACCCACGAGGTTAATACCACATCATACCAACAAGTATGGCAGTTATATTTTGATGGTGCCTCGAGAGCAGTCAATAAAGCAGTAACCCCGGGATGTCCTAAGGTCACTTCTGGAGTTGGAGTTGTCTTAGTTTCCCCAGGGAAGCACGTGATGCCTCGAGCTTATTCGCTGACGAGTCCATGCTCTAACAATGTAGCCGAGTATAACGCACTCCTCATAGGACTCAGTTTCGCCAAGGAGCTGGGGGTCGAATATCTCGAAGCCTTTGGGGATTCTCAACTAATTGTCAACCAAGTTTGTGGGGAGTATGAAGTCAGGAACCCAGACCTGATTCCATACCACCAAGAGGCCGTCAGAGTGGCAGATTCTTTTGAAGAATTTTACATCGAATATATCCCGCGTCTCCAGAACGCTCGTGCAGATGCACTGGCAGCACTAGCAGTATCACTCGCGCAACCACCCGAAACTGAACTGCTAGTCACAGTAAGATCACACCAACTCTGCGTACCCATATACGATATGGATATTGAAGAGGAGGAAGATAGAAACGTAAACGCCAAAGAGGTGAACTCAACCCAAATCGGGTCCAAGTCCCGAGATTGGCGCTTTCCCATTATTGACTACGTCCAATATGGCATTTTACCGGAGGATGTAAAGGAAAAAGAATCTATCCGCCGAAGAGCACCACGGTTCTTTTACAATACCGAGACCCGTACGCTGTATCGCCGAGGGTACGATGACTTGCTTCTCCGATGCCTTTCGAATGAAGAAGCAAAAGAAGTTCTTAAGGAAGCACATGAAGGAGAATGCGGTGCGCATCAGCCTGGTCCCAAGCTGTATGATCGAATCAGAAGAATGGGATATTTCTGGCCAACAATGGTTCGTGACGCGATTGAGTACGCTCGAGAATGTCACGCTTGTCAAGTACATGCAAACTATATGCACCAACCACCGGAGCGGTTACACGCGTCAACCACGTCCTGGCCATTCGAGACATGGGGTATGGACATTGTCGGTCCTATCTTTCCTCCTTCAGTAAAAGGTGATCGATTCATCCTCGCTATCACCGACTACTTTTTAAAGTGGGCTGAAGCCATTCCGCTTAAAGAAGTAAAGACGAACAACGTCATCAACTTCATCAAGCATCACGTCATATACCGACATGGCGTGCCGAGGCGGATCATTCATGACAACGGTCCGCAATTCATAAGCAACGCCTTCATCCGGTTCTGTGACAAGTTCAAGATCCAAGATGTTTCGTCAACACCTTATTACCCTGCCGCTAACGGATTAGCTGAGGCTTTCAACAAGACGATCATCAAGATCTTATCAAAACTCGTGAAAACCAACAAACGGGATTGGGACGATAAACTCGGCGAAGCGCTCTGGGCTTATCGTACTACCATACGCACACCTACGGGAGCTACTCCATATTCGTTGGTCTACGGATGCGAAGCTGTGCTACCGTTGGAGATTCAAATCCCCTCCCTTCGGATTGCTCTCGCAACAGAGATGACAGCCGAAGAGCGACATCAGAAGCATCTCGAAGAACTCGAAAGGCTGGACGAAAGGCGCCTGGAAGCTCAACAACACATCGAGTTCTATCAAGCAAGGATATCCAGAGCCTTCGACAAAAGGGTTCGTCAAAGAAGCTTCAAAGAAGGAGACTTGGTCCTCGCTGCGCGCCGACCGATAATCCTCACCTCTAAGAAGAAAGGTAAATTCGAACCTAAGTGGGAAGGACCGTTTGTAATAGACACAGTCTATTCAAACGGTGCTTATCGCTTAATTTCTTTAGAGGGTAACAGGCAATTAATGCCAATAAATGGGAAGTTTTTGAAAAAGTACTATCCCTAGTACGTTCAGGACAACTCATTTATCGGGAAGTTCCTTGAAGAATATTACACTTAATATTCTAGAGGATAACCCAATTTTATTTTTACCATCAAAATCCCTCGCTGATCAATTTCAATTGACAGTGAATCCACCGAAAAGGTTCACTCTCAGTTCGGAGTCCCCTTTCGATGAACGAAAGAACTCCATTTCTTTTCTCTTGGGTTCAACCTTTTTATGGTTGTAACTGAAGTTGAAATTTCTCTTCGATAAACGAAGAACTCATCTTTCGATCTGATAACCAATCCTATAAAAGGAAAGTTTGTCAGCGTCTTCCAGATTCTCGGAGTGGAGATCCCACTTCTAGTTTCCTTCTTGCACTGGAAATAGAATATAAAATTCTTCCTTTCCAGAGTCAAGGAATAGAATATAAAATTCTTCCTTCCTTGTTCGGGGAATAGAATATAAAATTCTTCCTTCCCCACACCAACTCTTTTTCCAAAATTTACCAATTTAGGATTCATCCTAGGTATTTTATCCCGAAACCTAAGCAGGGATAAGTCTGCGCCTAACACGCGCTGCCGGTTTAGTCTTTTTCCGCAGAAAAAGACACCAGAGTTCGATTCTGGGGTATTTTATCCTGAAACCTAAGTAAGGATAAGTCCGCACCTAACACGCGCGGCCGGTTAGTTCTTAACCGTTAAAAAGAACACCCGTCCGCATATTCAACATTGTGGCAGGTTGTTATTAATAACACCGAAATCCATGCCTCACACGCATGGGGAATTTTATCCTGAATCCTAAGAAAGGATACGTCGGCGCCTAACACGCGTCGCCGGTTTGGTCTTTATCCGTAGAAAAAGATACCAGAGCCCGACTCTGGGGTCCTTTGTCCCAAAGCCTAAGTAGGGATAAGCCAACGTCTAATACACGTTGCTGGGTAGCCTATTCCCATAACAATGGCAAAGCCTACATATTCAAAGTTGTAGCACAAAGTCTAAGGGAGTTCATTCCTTTAGCGCAACGTCACATGTGGAACGGATTAAAACAATCCGTATGTAAGCCCGACTCAAACGGTAGTCGGTAAGAGCACATCAAATCCGTTAAAGGCTGAGGATTTGCCAAAAATCCTAAGTCAACGTCTCATACACGTTGCTGTTTAGTCTTTTCACAGGAGAAAGACGAAGTCTACGTATTCAACATCGTAGCACTAAAAGAGTTAACTCTTTTAGCTTAACGTCACGTGCGGAACGGATTTAGACAATCCGCACGCTAGCCCGACTCAAACGGTAGTCGGTAAAGGCTAATCAAATCCGTTAGAGGCTGGGGGTTGGCCAAAAATCCTAAAGCCAACACCTCACACGTGTCGCCGGGTAGCCTATTCCCGTAACAATGGCGAAGTCTATGTATTCGACATCATAGCACAAAGTCTCAGAGAATTCAATCTCTGAGCATAACGTTACATGCGAGCGGATTTAAACAAATCGCATGCTAGCCCGGCTCAAACGGTAGTCGGTAAAGGCTAACCAAATCCGTTGATGGCTGAGGGTTTGCCAAAAATCCTATGAGTATTGTGGTCAATCATTTCAAATGGAATGACGAATCATAATAAAGATAAAAAGGAAATTCACTAAAAGAGTCAAAAGTCAAATCACTCAGTAAACAAAATCAAACATCAAGCCCGTGGCTAAAAATCTGCTGACTGAACTTCGACAGCTTATCATCATAAGCTTGGCTAAGCTCAGCCCTAATGGACTCCTCAGTGGCGGCCGAAGTCTTCGCAGCAGTCTCTTCTGTCTTGGATAGCTTCTGCTTCAAGGACTTCAACTCATCAGACAAAGCCGTACAGGTCTGCTGGTCCTGTGTCTTCGTCATCTGAAGAACATCAAAAGTCTCCTCCTTTTCACGGAGTGCTCTTCTGAGCTGGTCTATCTCGGCCGCACAGGAAGTGAGAGAAGAATCGAGCTCGGCAAGAGAAGATAACCTGGTAGCAAGGCCAGTCTCAACTCGAGCTACTCGGTCTCGCTGCACCTGAACCTCAAGATCATCAAGAAGCTGAGTCTCGCGCAGTGACTGTAAACGAGTATCCAGCTCAGCAGCAATGAAGGAAGAAGCACCGGTATCTCGAAGCTCACGAAACATCTGAAGCTCACGCTCTAAGCAGTCGAGATCGTCAACTATGGCCTTCGCCAAATCTAGGTATCCTGCCTCCCTTATTAAATTGATTCTGGAATCAAGGAAAGGTTTGAACTGGTGAAGGGAAAGTCCACTGTGGAAAAGCTTGCCAATCATAGCCTTCACAAAGGAGAAGAAGGAGCGAACTTCTAGACAGATAACGATCTTGTCGGGATCGTCGTCGGATAACAACTCCTTCACTAAGACATGAAGACGAGAAGAACGCCCTATACAAAAGAGAGGGAGAAGTCCGTCAAAAGTCTTGATAAGAAAAAGGAATAACACTCTTCAATGAGTTAACTTATACCTTCTTCCTCTTGAGCCGCTGGGGGTAGTGGAGGTGTAACGGCTGTAGGTGCATCAACTGGTATAGTTGGTCTCACAGCCGGCTCAACAGGGTCTTTCTCAACAAAAGCTCCTGCCAGATTCAAAACGGAATTCGCAGAGGCATTACATTATAGTTGCATTAGTCAAGATTGGCTAGTCCTATAATTAACTCAGAAAGAAGCACATACCTTCAAAGGAACCATCCTCAGGGTTTTCAGCGAAGGCGGGCTCAGAAAACATGTCTCCAGGTAGCTGGTCCTCAATCTGAGGTGAGCTATATATGTAGCGCATCATAGGAGTGTCCGCAAACAAGCTTCCCTCGTCGAAGTCATCGATGGAGAAATCTGACATAAAAGGATATCAGTGCCAAAGAAAAGTGAAGAGACTACAACTGATGGAAATGAGTTACCTCTCACGGGTGCATCGGCCTCTTCATTTCCAGGATTCGCCTCCTGCAAATTATCTGAAGAAGCAAGAGGTAGAGGACAGTTAGAGGGTACACAAATTCATTTGGTGTATCATCTAAAGAAATACGTTGTCAGTGTTAGATGTACCTTGATTCACGGAATCGGGTCCTACATTGCCCTCCTCTCCAATGTCAGCAACCCCTGTAGGCCTCTCTACAAGGGGTAGCGGATCAGACTCATCGGGAGATACGGGGATTGGATCAGGACTCATCTCATGCTCCTCACGCGCTCCTATATAGAGAGGGAGAAGTATAAGTCAATGCGCTGAGTAACCAGAGGAATAGTTCTCAGGATAAATGTTACCTCCATCACTGGCAGGATCATCACCAGCTAGGTCCGTATCGGAAGCTCGGGAAGCTGCAGGCAGCTTACGGACTAACCTCTTCCGCCTAGCAGTGGGGATCGAAGGTCTCGCCCGAGGAGGAGGATAGAACTCTTCATCATGATCAGCTGTAGTCCCTGAAACATTGAACTATAGTCAGTTTCAATACTTCTAGAAAATAGAAGGAAAAGATGAATAGCAAACCTCGCTCAGAAGAGTCATCACAATCTTCGGGATCTCCGCCGGAAGCCTCGTCTGTGGAATGGAATGACCTATGGCCATCTTCATCAATTCGGCGAGTCTTATTCTGTGTCCTCTGTGATCGAGCTTTCTCCCGAATCCTGCGCGAGTCAACCCGAGAAGCTTCCTCAGCCTCTAGCTCCGCAATCGGCTTCACAGGGACAGTCTTGTTAGCTGCTAGTAACCACTTGCAGCTCAAGAAAGTGAGGTTCAACTGCCGATCAATACTCGGGAGGCTGAACTTAGCACCAGTACAGCCAGTCACGGTCCACAACCATGCACGGAGACCGTCGATCAAGCCACTATGGGTCCGAAGCTGCTGACGAGGATTCCCGATGTAGAGCTGATCATAGCCAAACTGGCGAGCGAATCGGCAGGGTAGATATGGCTCTATGAAGCACTCATTCCTCACCCGGAAAGTCAGATAGCCGGGCCTGATGTTCACCAGCCAATTAAAGCAGCCAATGTCTAAGTGGGTCCGATTCTCTCTCGGCCTCTCATCGTCTGTCAAGCACTCGCCATATCGGCCGGAGAACTACGGAAAACAAGTGGAGAATGCCCAACACTTGTGGACCTGCAGCTGCTGTCGGACATCAGAAAACCCGCGGCCTTCCCACCTACCATTTTCAAGCAACTGCAGCAGGGGAACAGAGTGATCTGTGGCGTTCGGCACCGACATCATGTCCGGACGGTGAAGGACGAACCAGGCCATCAAATAAGCGTACGGAAGCTCTACCTTAAGCGTGGGAATCTGACCTGGCAAATCGGTCTCCTTCCGTGTGAACGCACTGGAAAGCTGTCGAAGTCCTCGGTGAATGTTAGCCACCATCACCGGAAGAAGTGAGAGTTCCTTCTTGTATGCGAGCTGAACTGCTGGGAAGAGTACCTCCAAGGGCAAGGCGTCCCCAGACTGGTATGGAACCACGCACTTCTTCAACCAGATAGCAAGAAAGCCGGCAAGAAGAGTCATCGGCTGAATCGGTGTGGTCGCATGTGTAGGCATCGAAAATTGCCGATAGGTCCCCACTCACAGCTCGGTGTTAACGATCGACGATCGAACGACGCTACCCAGTTCATAAGAGCTCAAATGACGCCGGTGAGCGACTGAAGCAAACCGACGGATTACGTGAGCTGACAGAATGTCAGAATCACGAGGATACGGGTTGACCGAAAACCCCGCGATCACCGCAATTGGACCAACGCCCGCTGTGCCCCGACCACCCCATGGATAATCCAACCATTGGGACCTACAGAGCTCGCCGTCACGATTCCAACGTATCTGAAATCACTCAAATCCGAGTTCGGACGAAAAGTCAACAGCGAGTCAACGGCGGGACAACGGCAGGACAACGGCAGGACCTCGGACTGCGTTGGGACACCCAAATGGGCCTCGGCAGGCCCGGGACACCCGAGAGGCGTCTTGGCAAAGCCAAGACACCCTAGGGGTGTCTCGGCCAAGCCCCCCCTCTCCTTTTGGCTATAAATAGCCCCCTTGGCCTCCTTTGTGAGGGGCTCTTGATTTGTTGCACTCAATTCAAGGCTGAATTATCTTAGCCAAGGATTGTTCTGTAAGAGAGCGGCGAAGCCCTGCCGGAGTGAGGAGTCAGAGTCTGCAAGATAGCGGCGAAGCCCTGCCGGAGTAAGGAGTAAGGCGTTCTTCATCAGCACCCTTCATTCACCCCCTTCTGTGCCTTGGTGTTGCCCTTCGCAGGCGACACTGAGAAGAGCTATTATCTCGCGTTAGCCGAGATATACGCTTTAAACTTCTAGATCTCACGCGGATCGACGAAGTTCTGCTTCTATATCCCACGCGGATAGACGAAGCTCTGCCGGATTTTCCCGGAAGGATCTTGAAGAGTCGGCGGTCCACGGATATCGACGTCCCCGTCACAGGCCAACAACCCACGCAAGCGAGACCGTACCAAACCGGGATCTCGTGTTTATTTTCGTTTAAGTTGTAACCCCTTTTGTTTTCATTTTATACTGTTGTAACGATCAAAGTTGTAACAGATCTCGAAAAAGAGAACATCAATGAAAACAGCAACTTTTACCGGAAACAAGCTGGCGACCACAGTGGGAGCCGCCGACCTCGCTGCCGAGATCGGAGTGACGCAACCGGCCTTCAAGATCCGGGTGAATGAAGAGGTCGAGTACGAGTTCGACCAGCAGAAGTATGAAGAGTACCTCTCCTCCTCCTCCTCCAGATCTGCCTCTCCGCACCGGCGCAGGAAGAACCCATCTCCAAAAAGGGCTTGCGGGATCTCCAACTCCTCAATTCAAGACCCCGCCGTCGCTGCTGCTACACTTGCACCACACAACGGCCTTGCGTCGATCAGTGTGGTCAAGAACATAGATCCAACAGCACCAAAGGCCATGGGTGATGCTGCTCCAACTCCATCAAAAAGGGCGATCCAAAGACGCCGCCAACGCCTCGCTCAACAGCTCGCCAGGGC
>BQKN01000850.1:0-32306 GCA_022839385.1 Asparagus kiusianus
TGGAAGTGGAACAAAAAAAAGGAGGGGAAGAGTGGGAGGCAAATAGAGATGAAAGAGAAGAGAGAGAAGGATGAGTGAAAGAGGTGGTAGAGGGAAGAAGGAGGAGGTTTGAGAATGAAGATTAGGTAGAGAAGACAATGGGGGAGAAAATGACGATGGGTGAAGGGAAAAAGAGGAAGGGCGCACATGAGAGGGCGGAGGTGAAGTAGAGGAGAAGGGAGGAGGATGAAAAACCAAACATAGAGGAAAGGAGGAGGAAGTGGAGTAGAGAAAGAGAGGAGTACATGAGAAAGATAGAAGGAAGAAGATGAAGGGTATTTTAATGTTGAGAGAAAAATGTGTGTGGAAGAGCGCTTATTCGTCACATGAAAAAAAAAAAAAAATTAGATTTTAGCCTAAAATAAAACCACATGGGGTAAAAGTGTATAGGTTTAGTCTCATGAGTTTTTTTTTTATTTTTGGAGCCTAAAACACAAATCGTACTTTCAAAGATAGTTATACATATAAATTAAAAATAAAAAATATTTTTTGTATAATGATCTTATTTTTTTTAAGGTGATTTCTAGGAGAAAGAACCTTAAAATTATGACACCATAGTATTGATTTGAAGGTTAATGTAGATATGAAGTTATTCTTTCATTATAAACGTCCACAGATCCAAGGACCCCAGAGCATGAGTATGATTAGTCTGAATCCGCCTCCTCCTCCACACTTGCAACCTCTTTTCCATCTTATCGGCTCAGAATGCGGGCCACGCTTTTTTCCTTTCCCCCTTGCTTTTTATCATCCCGTGACCACGACCGACAAAGCCTCCATCTCGTAACCCACACACCTTTCTTACCCCCCCTCACCCACGAGAGCGCACCCCAGACGAAAACAGAGACCAAACAAATCCACAGCAAAGAAAAGAGAGAATCTCACCCCCAGCCCTCCCCAAAATAATTATTAAACAATTTAAACAAAAGTTAGCAAGACTGGAGTACGTATACGAAACCCCCCCCCCCCCCCCCCCGTGACCGCCACTCGCTCCTCTGCTCTGCTCTCTTCTCAGCTCCACCTTTGAACGCAATCATTTCCTCTCCTTAAAAACCCGCTTGCTACTGCGCAAAATACCACAGAACCCAAACTCGAAATGGGCCGGCCCAATTTGTCCCCCTCGCCGGCGGTGGCCATGGTTTCTCTACTGACCATCACCGCCCTATTCTCCTCCTGCCACGCGGAGGCTAATGAGAGAGGCACTTATATAATCCACATGGCGAAATCGGCGATGCCGGCGTCCTTCGCCGAGCACGGGGAGTGGTACGCTTCCTCCCTCCAGTCCGTATCCGATTCGGCCCAAATACTGTACTCATACAACACTGTGGCCCATGGATTCGCGGCCCAATTGACGGACTCGGAGGCCCGAGCCCTCGAAGCCCTCGACGGCGTTCTCTCGGTTCTCCCCGAGACCAAGTACGAGCTCCACACCACGAGGTCGCCCGAGTTCCTCGGCCTCGACGGCAACGCCGCTCTAAACCCCCAGTCATCCACCGCCGCTGACGTCATCATCGGCGTGCTAGACACCGGGGTCTGGCCGGGCCGGGCGTCGTTCGACGATACCGGGTTCGGGCCCGTGCCCGCTTCGTGGAAGGGAGAGTGCCAGGAGGGCAAAGGCTTCAAAGCCTCCGTCGCCTGCAACCGAAAGCTGATCGGCGCCAGGTACTTCTCCAAAGGCTACGAGGCCGCCATGGGCCCCGTCGACGAGTCACGCGAGTCGAAGTCACCGTTGGATGGCGACGGGCATGGGACCCACACCTCCAGCACCGCCGGAGGCTCCTCCGTCGCCGGCGCGAGCCTCCTCGGCTACGCCAACGGCACGGCTCGAGGGATGGCGAGCGGAGCGAGAGTGGCCGTGTACAAGGTTTGCTGGGCCGGCGGCTGTTTCAGTTCGGATATTTTGGCGGCGATGGAGGCGGCGGTTGAGGACGGCGTCGATGTTCTCTCGCTCTCTCTCGGCGGCGGGACGTCGGATTATTACAGAGACAGCGTGGCGATCGGGGCGTTTACTGCGATGGAGAAGGGAGTGCTGGTTTCTTGCTCCGCTGGCAACGCCGGTCCCGGTGAGGCGACGCTGTCGAACGTTGCGCCTTGGATTACCACGGTCGGCGCCGGGACGCTCGACCGTGATTTCCCGGCTTATGTTATGTTGGGCAATAGCAAGAACTACACCGGGGTTTCGCTGTACAGCGGAAAGCCGCTGCCGGATTCTCAACTGCCCTTCATTTACGCCGGTAACGCGACGAACGCGACGAACGGCAATCTGTGCATGTCCGGTACCCTTATACCGGAGAAAGTCAAGGGTAAGATCGTGTTCTGTGATCGCGGCGTCAGCGCCCGAGTTCAGAAGGGGCTGGTCGTCAAAGAGGCTGGAGGGTTCGGGATGGTCCTTGCGAACACCGCAGCCAACGGCGAAGAGCTAGTCGCCGACGCGCATCTTTTGCCAGCATCCGGCGTCGGTGAAACTGCGGGCGACGAGATAAGAAAGTACCTCCTATCTGATCCCAATCCGACCGCCACCATCGTATTCGGCGGCACGAAGGTCAACATCCACCCGTCGCCCGTAGTGGCCGCGTTCTCCTCCCGGGGCCCCAACGCCGTCACCGCCGACATTCTAAAACCCGACATCATCGCCCCCGGCGTCAACATCCTGGCCGGCTGGACCGGCGCAGTGGGCCCCACCGGCCTCTCGGCCGACACGCGCCGCGTGGAGTTCAACATAATCTCGGGGACCTCGATGTCGTGCCCGCACGTGAGCGGCCTCGCCGCGCTGCTGAAAGCGTCGCACCCCGACTGGTCGCCCGCGGCGATCAAGTCCGCCCTCATGACCACCGCGTACGCCACGTACGCCGGCGGCAGGGAGCTCCTCGACATCGCCACGGGCAAGCCCGCAACTCCGTTCGATTACGGAGCGGGGCACGTTGACCCCCCGAAGGCCCTCGACCCAGGGCTCGTCTACGATCTCACCGCCACCGACTACCTCGATTTCCTCTGCGCGTTGAACTACACCTCCGTTCAAATCGGCGCCATGGCTAAAGGCAGCAATTTCACTTGCCGCTCGAAAGGGGCCCACTCGGTTTCGGATCTCAACTACCCGTCTTTCTCCGTCCCGTTCGCCACGGCGAGCGGGATGGGAGGAGACGGGGCCACCAGCACGATCACCCACACTCGGACTCTGACGAACGTGGGCCCCGCTGGGACCTACAAGGCGAAGGTGTCCACGTCAGCGGACGGGGACAAGGTGAAGATTGTCGTAAATCCGACGGAGCTGAGTTTCTCGAAGGAGGGGGAGAAGAAGAGTTACACGGTCAGCTTTACGTCGCCGTCGATGCCGTCGGGTTCGAGCGGGTTCGGGAGGCTCGAGTGGGATGATGGGAAGCACGTGGTTGCGAGCCCAATCGCTTTCACTTGGACCTGAGAGGGAAACAAATTGGGTGGAAAATGGAGTAGGGGAAAAAAAAAGATCTGGGGTTGCGGATGCAAATTTAAGTTGGGGGTTAGGCAAGATGTAAATTATTATGGGGATAAAAAGGATGTTGTTAGTGGTGTTTTTGCTAAAAGCAAAAGTTGGGTTTGTATTCTTTCGATGTTTTTCCTTTTGTTTGAAGCTTATGATGCGATCAAATTTCCAAATGTTGGCTATTTTCTTGTCAAGCTCTGTTAGTGGGCGTCTAGTGAGCTTAAAAAACTCAAGCCTTATCCAAAATTATTTGAATCTTTGTGTGGTCTCGATGAGATTATCAAAATATCTTAGTTAGTAAGAGCATCTCCAACAGCTTTCCCATCTTCTTGGTATTCTCAAATTTGGAGAATTTTGAGCTTTTTTTTGGTCCAACAGATTCCCCATCTCATTCCCCAAAATGGGGATAGGAGAGAAAAAATAGAGAGCCTTCCCCAAATCTGCAGCATTCTCCAAATATTTGGGGAAGCACTTTTTCACGTTCTTCTAGGCTCAACCCACAAAAAACAACTCCATCTCCTCATTATAATAATAAATAATTTGGTCAAAATGAGGATTCTTCAAAATAATAAATAATTTATTATTTATTAGTCAAAGATGTAGAATATTTTTATTATTGTAATAAATGCATGATTCTTCAAAATGAGGAAGCTGTTGGAGTTGGAGCAAAAATAATTTGGGGAATATGACATTTGATTCTCCATTTTGGAGAAATTTTTAGAAAAGCTGTTGGAGATGCTCTAAGGGGTCCACGCCTAATCACTCTGTGCAATCTACATCCAATGCGAAAAGCATGCATGTGACTTAGGCTTATTAATTATTTATATTGTCCACAAATTTCCTTTCTTTTTGTTCCAAGTTCCAACATGTTGTCCTATCAGATGTCCATTATGGAATTATTATACACGAGAGAGAAAATGATTTGCCATTTTATTCATCTAGACTTAGCGTGCTCATAATAAGAATAAATTTGATTATTTAACATGATATCGGAAACTAATTTTTCAATTATGAATGTTAATTTTCCTCGATCTGTATATACACTGATCAGACCACTAACTATGTCCGGACAAGGTCATGAAATTAAGTCTGCCCTAAAGTCTACTTCACACTTCACAATATACCTGCTTGAGTAAAATCATTTAAAATAAAAGTTGTTCCACCTTCACTTTGGTACCTTTAGTATAACCCAAGACCAACTTCATACTTTTACAGTTGAACCAGACTTCAATATATTTTTAGCAAAATTTCCTTATCGTAGAACTAAGCTTTCTTCTTAAAGACAACACTCAAGGCCATTAAAGCTTGCTTATCACTCTTGTAACCAAACACCAAGGTCATTAAAGCTTGCCCATCAATCTTACACTAGTTTACACTCCACAGTTACATCTTTGATTACATCGTTTAAATAAATGGTTAATTGTAGATAGACCCCCCGAACTATTGGGAGATTGCAGATGGACCCCTGTAGTTCCATTGTTTCAGATAGACATATCAGAGAAATAGATCTTTTTTTTTGACAAAACAGATCTCCTAAGGGGCTGTTTGTTTCACCATTTTTTTTTATAGAAAATGAATAGGAGATTCTGTATAAATCCTATTCTTGAGTTTGGTTCCCCAAAAATTTATAGATTTCAGAATCTATAAAGTTAAAAAATTATGCTGATTTTATAGAAACCCAAATCCTAATGATTTGGGCGGATTTTGGGCAGAAAGCTGACGCATTTGTACTATTCTTCCTCTTTTTTTTCGGATTCCGATTCTTCACAAACCCTATATTATTATGAGACCAAATCCTATTCTCATTCCAAACAAAACCAAAGAATAAGAATTGGAGGGTTTCTATAAAGTTGGATTCTATTTTTTCATGTTATGAAACAAACATAGAAATGAAAAAAAAGGATTCCATGACAACATAAAATTGTCTTAAATTTTTTTATGAATTAGCTAGGAATCCATAAAAAATATGAGATTCCTAATCATATTCTTGCCCACTATTAAACCAAACACCCCCTAAGAGCAACAGAGACAAAATTTTTGACTCAGGGGTTCTCTCTGCAGCATTAGAACTACAGGGGTCTACCCACAATTAACCCTAAAATAAAAGACACTCAGTCTGATACCTCTATAACACCATATACCTTAACCAGTGAACCAAACTTCAATTTCTTTCGAGTGATTCTTCCTTCTCACAGTAGTAAATTAAGCCTTTCTTGTTTCGGTGCAACTGAGAAAAGACAACACACACAAATAAACAAGTGAAGCAGACACAGGGAATGATTGATAGTGGAATAAAGGGCATGTAATTGATGCCTGAACCAACAGTGATAGTACTCAAATTATTGAGGAATAAGGACCTTTATGTCTTCACCGGTCAAATTGGACTTCTGAAAGGAAAAGTACTTGACAGTTTGCTCCTATCTAATTCCACTATGTTTGGTTGCGGGGTAACCATCGAGCATCTGATTACTTGTTGGCATCTTTACTTAAAACATTAGGACTTGGTTGTGAAAATGGAATGGTTCGTGAAAGCATGATTTTATGTTCAGCTAACTTTAGACTGTAAGCAAGCTTGTATGATTGGGAATAAATGATATGGTGTAACGCTATGCAAAAGGATAAAAATATGTCGATCATGGATTCATGATTGTTTTTTTTTATCAGAAAACTATCATTTGTTAATGCTGCTAGTTAGAAGATATTAGTGTAACCTTCACCTGTATCTTATGTCAAAAATCCCTACAAATCTCCTACTACGTACGAAATAGCCGTGGAGGAGTAAAATAATTGTTTCTGAAGTCTGTTAAGATCTCTTGTGAAACGCAAAACTTCATGGTGGTTATTTTACTTTAATAAATTCACAATAGTTCTCTAAGTAGCGTGTTTAAGTCTTGTATTCTAGATAATCAACTTTTTAAAAAAACAAATGTGTTCTTAACCACTTTTTGTATTTTAAATGCCAAAATAATCCCTAATTTTGGTTTCTCTTTCTTTTTAGGGAAAAATGTGTCCAGACACAAAAAGTGGGAACTTCGTGTGATGAGCCCCCTTATATTTTGCTCCATGTGGAATAGCCTCAAAAAGTGACGTTTAATGTTTCAAGCCCCCTCCACGTCAGCATTATACTAAAAGCAGAATGTATTTTGTAAAAAAGATCCTCCTCTTTCTTCCCCAGATGATGCCTCGTCCCGAAACAGTAGTCACTTCTCATTAATGTGATATGATGGAAAAAATGGAGGGAAATTTCCCCCCTTTTTTTTACTCCATCATGATCAATAACTATTTAGTTATCATTTACTCCTCCTCAGATAAAAATTCTCTCAATTACTCTCTCAATTACTCTTACCTTCCCTTCAAAATGGCTGAGAAGGACATCATCTGCATTGTCTTTTCGGGGGTATAAAGCTGTATTCTTAAAGATTAACTCTTCAACCACCATCTTGGATCTCAAGTTTGATGTGGCAGAGAGGTTAGTTCTTCCATATGAGTCATTAATTTTGGCATACGAAGATGAAACCGTTGGAAAGTTAAAATTTTCTATTGAGAACGAGGGGGATCTGATGTCTATGGTGGAGCATTGCCACAATCTTGGACTGAAAGAGGTTCACATGCAAGCTTTTAAAGAAGAAGATGATTCTTCGAATAAACAAGAAAACAAGCAAGTCCGACAAAACATGTAGGTTAACTGTAAAATCAATTAACTTTAGTTCTAATCATCTTCTTGTTAGTTCTATGATAGGTTTAACTGGGCTTCAGTTCTAATTCGATCGTATGTTAGTTGTAATCTTGGTCTTGTTAGTTCTAATCGATTTATCGTTAAGCAGTTCTTTGTTAGGCTTCATATGTTAGTTCTAATGGTTTCTTTGTTAGTTCTAATCGCTATATTGTTAGTTCTACTAGATTTATTGCTAGTTCTATCTCTAGTTCTATATGCTGGAAGTGCTGCAAAGTTTGTTAGTTCTAATCTATATCTTGTTAGTCCTAATGGTTATACTGTTAGTTCTAATAGCTATTATGTTAGTTTTATACAACTTATTGTTAATTTTAGCTCAAGTTCAATTTGTGGTCGAGTGTGTTAGTTCTAATCAATGCACTGTTAACTCTAATGGTTTTCTTGTAAATTCTTGCTAGTCCTAATTGATTCTAACTGCAAGTAGTTGTCGTTTTTGTTTTTTAGCTTTTGGTATTATTTGTTGATGTTACTACTATTTGTGTAGTTTATGATTATTATTTTTATGTTCTTAATATTTGTAGTGCTTCTAGCAGTTTGAACTCACAAAGTATAGACTGTGGCTCGCCGGTGTTACCGTCCACAAGTGTTCCAGATAAGAATCCCAATGACAGTCCTTCCGGAGATAATGTTTTGAAGATTGATGACATGCTTAGCAGACCAGAGAGGATTTCTGCTTGGTGGCACACAGCTTTAACCAGTGAGAGACAACGATTTGAAAGTGCGAAGGAGTTAAGATTAACATTGCTATACTACTCCATGGCAAAAAAATTCAAATACGAGTTTAGGAAGAATGAACCAAAAGGAAGCCAAAAATTGCCCGTGGATGTTATTTGCCTCTCTACCAAAAAATTATAATAGACTTGAAATCAAAAGTTTCGTGAACAATCATAATTGTGGGCAGCATGACAATAATGCAAGTCAATCTAGAGCCTCTCGGTAATTTATTGCTACCCAATTACAACCCACGTTAAAGGTACGACCGGATATACGACCTATTGACGTTCAAAAGAAGTTTCTAAGTTCGTATGGGATTAGGGTCGATTATAGTAAGATTTGGTGGGGGTAAAGAAAGAGCACAAGAGCAATTATATGATAATGCACATGAGTCCTATAGTCAATTATTACGATGGTAAATAGATGATGATATCTACAATAGACAAACTATTTTTATTTATGCGACGGAATTTATACTAATTTTGTAATGTTGGTACTAAAGCTTAATCTTCAATTTTTTAGGTATGTAGAAGATGTCAAGAAGACAAACCCAGGTAGCTATATTCATGTTGAACAATATGAGGGTAGGTTTACAAGGATATTCATCTGCTATGCCGCCTGCATAAATGGTTTTTTACACAGATGTAGACCACTTGTATTTTTGGATGGTACCTTTCTGAAAGATCGATTCAAATGTATACTCCTAAGCGCCGTAGCATATGATGAAAATCAGGAGATATTTCCATTGGCCTATTGTATATGCGATCAGGAAAATAATGTTAACTGGAAGTGGTTCTTACAAGGTTAGTTCTATCACAAGCCATGTTAGTTCTATTGCAGGTTATGATACTTATACCTCTTTCCTTGTTAACTCTAATTCGTGTATGGTAATCACAACTCTTTGTAGGTTTGTGGTCTATTCTCTATGAAAGGCCAGATCCATACAATCCTCTACACAAGCTAGTAATAATTTCAGATGTGAATAAGGGGATCAGAGAAGCAGTTGGAGAATTTTTTCCAGTTTCTATACACTCTCGATATGTGCTGCATCTAGTTGAGAACTTCAGGACAAAGTTGAAGGATTTGGGATTCAAATCAAAGGATACTCAGATCTTGGGTAATCTATTACAATCTGCCTGTTACAAATATACTAGAGTAGAATGGAACAATTATATGGATGACATTAGACTTGTTGACGAAAGAGCATACAATATTGTTATGAACTACGCTCCAGAGAACTAGGCCAATGCATTTTTCCATGGAGTTAGCTAAGTTATAAGCTATTTCATTACTTATCTATTATAAGCCACTTGTCTAATGAATCTAGATGTGAAATTCTACCATAGAATTAACAATAACACAGCCAGAACTAACATATCCAATAGAACCAACACTTAGAATAGAACTTAAAGTTATCTAGAGATAGAACTAACCGTTAACACCTAGAACTAACACGGTAACAACTAGAACTAGTATAAGGGCAGTTAGAATTTACACAGAAGTAAATAGAACTAACAATGACTCAGACGAACTAACTTTAAGTTTTGACGAATTCTCTGTTATGTTTCAGATATGGTCACGTTACATCAAATGTTGCAGAGTTATTCAACAAATAGATACATGAGGCTAGGTTTCTATGGATACTTCAACTAGTAGAGCACATACGTAAACAGATTATAGTATGCATGAATGAGTGACGAGTCATAGCTGAAAGTTAGAATCAATTTCTTTGGCCCAAACCTGAACTTTCCCTCAAAGAGAACATGAAAAATGGCTGTCCATTGGAGGTTCTCCAGTCCAATATAGGATTATTTGAGGTACAATCCCATAGATCTTGTTAAGTGGATCTAGACAACAAAACATGTACTTGCCGTGGGTGGGATGTAACCCGTATCCCTTGGAAACATGCATGCACAACCATTATGCTTATGAAAAGGGATATCTACAAGTTCTGTGACTGGTTTATGATGGTTGAAGTCTTTAAAAAAAATCTATGAGCCAATCCTCTACCCTATCCCTCACTATAAGAAGCGCATCATGCCAAGGGATGAGATACAGATCCTACCTCCACTTAAAACAAAAAGAAAAGGGAGAAATAAAACCAGACGTATCAACAACAGAACTATTTATACACGGCCAGTTAAATGTTCTCCATGTCATATGGAAGGTCATAGCCATAAAATATGTAATGAACCTATCGCTGATTAAGTGTTTGATATGTTGATAGTGTTTTGATCCCGGTATGCACAAAATATTAAGTTTTTTGCCGATTGCTTTTTCTTTGTTGTTAAATGAGAACTAACACTAACTTACAATAGAGGTGCTCCGCTCTCACTAGAACTAATACTCTGTACAGATTAAAACTAACACGCCATGCCTTAGAACTGACGCTGGAGGGGCTAGGACTAACACACAGTACGATAGAACTAGCATCGCAGCTATTAGAGGCGCTCTCACTAGAACTAACACTCTAAACAGATTAGAAATAACACGCCATGCCCTCGAACTGAAGCTGGAGGGGCTAGGACTAACAGGAAGCATAATAGAACTAACATCGTAGCTATTAGAGGCTCTCTCACTAGAACTAACGCTCTAAACAGATTAGAACTAACACACTATGTCCTAGAACTGACGCTGGAGGGGCTAGGACTAACACGCAACACGATAGAACTAACATCGCAGCACGATAGGGATGTTCTCACTAGAACTAACACTCTGTACAGATTAGAGCTAACACGTTATGCCCTAGAACTGACGCTAGAGAGGCTAGGACTAACACGTAGCACGATAGAACTAACATCACAGCACGATAGGGGCACTCTCACTAGAACTAGCGCTCTGTACAGATTAGAACTAACACGCCACGTCCTAGAACTGATGTTGGAGGGGCTAGGACTAACACGCAACGCGATAGAACTAACATCGTAGCACGATAGGGGCGTTCTCACTAGAGCTAGCACTCTGTACAGATTAGAACTAACACGCCACGCCCTGAAACTGACGCTGGAGGGGCTAGGACTAACACACAGTACGATAGAATTAACATCACATCTATTAGAGGTGCTCTAACTAGAACTAATGTTCCTAACAGATTAGAAATAACACACCACGCCCTAGAACTGATGCTAGAGGGGCTAGGACTAACACGCAACATGATAGAACTAACATCGCAGCTATTAGAGGTGTTCTCACTAGAAGTAACGCTCTGAACAGATTAGAACTAACACGCCACACCCTAGAACTGACGCTGGAGGAGCTAGGACTAACACGCAGCACGATAGAACTAACATCGCAGCACGATTGAATTCTTTACTTGAACTAAAGCTTTAAATAAATGAGAACCAACACACCATTAGTTATAATAATATATAAGAATAAAAACATCATTAAATTTGGGTTAAAATTCTTAACAAACTGTTTTCTAGATAAGCAATATTTAACAAGAACTAACTGGGTGGGGGATGCAATACGCAATGATATTCATCATGATTTATTGCTACCCTCATTGGAGCGGAATTGGTCTAAAAACCCTTTTCACTGTTACTCGCCTTCCTTTTTGAAGATTCTGTCTTACTGCGCTTTGAGGAAGAAGTGATGAAAGGCACTGAGCCACTGTGTGAGCTGGCGGAGTTTAAAGGGAGAGGAGCATTGGCGGTGGTGAGAGCCCTCGGAAAATTAGCACCCTCGACCCCTTGGTTACGGAGAAAGATGATACGAGTTGCCGTGCGAGCACTCTTGATCGTGGAATTATCAAGAGTGGGTAGAGAAGAAGACGACGGAAGTTATAATTAGGGCGAAGGAAAATACCTTCTCTAGATTATAAGAATCAATTGGATTTACAAAATCTCTCTCTCACAATCTCTCTAGATCAAAGAACAACCTCCCTGATCTCTTTTCTGATTACAATCTGAGTCCTAAAAAACCTAGAAAAGTCGTGTTTCTATTTATACTAAACAAAAATCCTAAACGGTGCAGGAAATAGGCCCAGGCCTATAACCGCTACGCGGTCGACCGCAGTGACCAAGTCGGTCAACCGGCCAGAACGAGGTTTTCTGGAAAAATCGCTTACAGGGTTTCCGGTCGACCACAGCGCCTACATCGGTCGACCGCTCTCAGTCCACAGACATAGTCTGGGTCTATGCACTACGTGGTCGACCGCAGTGACATATGCCGTCGACCGGACAGAGCCTAAGCTGTTTTCCTACAGTTTGACGAATCCTTCGACTTCGCCACCTCCAATGACCTCATCCACGACTCCTCTAATCTATTCTCAAGATAGCATGTGAATCATCTATCCTCAAGCTTTCATGAGGATCGCTAAGCTCCCGAAGAGAAGATACACCCATATCATTGGTCCCCCTTTAGGAACTTGAAGTCTCATTCAAGTTAGAACTTCAGCTGAGGGAACTCGCGAGCCCCTCCTTCTCTGTTAAACCACTTAGCCCTGCTAGGAACCTGACCTTGACGTCCAATGAGAAACGACTCTTTCGTCCCCCGTCTCGTCGTGGTCGTCTTCCGTTCCAAAATGTAATCTTCTTTCAGTGGCTCCTCTCTATCAACCACAAGTCTTCAACATGCGGTAAGATTATCTTGTCATCACCTTCATCATCCAATAACGGAGGTTCAAACAACTTCAAGTACTCGGCATTGATCACCGAATACATGCCTAAGTAAGGCGGCAAATCTAATCGAAAAGCGTTGTCGCCAATCTGATCGAGAATCCGAAACGGACCATAACGAATAGGCTTCAACTTCTTCTCTTCTCCTTTTAACCTTTCCTTACTCAATTTTAGCCATACTATATCGCTTTACCAAAGTTACAAGGAACCCAATGTTGATCATGCTTCGCCTTGTACTTAGCTTGTAATTTCTTCAATTAAGCTTCAACTGTGGCATGAATATGTGCAATCTTCTCGAGAAATCGCTGAGCACGTTGTCTTTCACTCCCCTCCTTACCGTCCACTGTGGCTTCACACGAAAACACAAGATCGAACGGGCTCGGCGGTAAAAATCCATAACAAGTCTCAAATGGTGACTCTCCGGAAGATCCATGAATCGCCCGATTAAAAGCAAACTGCAAATATGGTAAACTCTCATCCCAAGTCTTAGGATGCCTGGAATTATACCCCTGCAACATGTGCACCATAGTCGGATTGACTACCTCCGTTTGTCCGTCTGTTTGTGGATGAAAAGCCGTGCTCTTCTTCAATTTAGTGTCCATCAAACTCCACAAAGAATCCCAAAAATACCCGAGAAAGCGGCTATCCCGATCCGAAATAATCGAGCTCGACAACCCAAAGTGCTTCCACACATGCTCAAAGAACAATTGTGCTACACCCGCTCCCGTCACGGTCTTCTTATAAGGAATCAATATCACCATCTTGCTGAACCGGTCCACCACAATGTACAAATAGTCATGCCCGCGCTTCGTAGTCGGCAACCCTCCTAGAAAATCCATAGAAATGCTCTCCCACGGCCTAGAAGGAACCGGTAATGGTAGGTACAATCCCCTCTTTCTGTTAGAAGGCTTCGAAATACAGCATAACTTACACCCTCCAACATACTTGGTCACATCATCAAGCATCCGTGGCCAAAACACATGTCGCCGTAGATTGAGAAGCGTTTTCTGAATGCCAAAATACCCTTGCACACGCGAGGTATGTGCTTCCCAAATCCACTGTAACCTATCACCATCCTCCGGAATGCATAGTGATGTCCCACGATACAACAAGCCATCTTCTCCAACTGCATACTCCCCCCTTCGACCAGCTTTCGCCTACTCACACACACTACCTGAGTCTCTACTGGATGCGTACATCTGTACATACTCCAAAGGAACCAAAGGCTGAATACGCGTCGCCACCAATAAAGACTGTATCGGCGGACGAGATAACATATCGGCCAACTTGTTCGTCGCTCCCTTCTTGTACCTAATAATGATGTTGAAAGCCATCAAATAAGATATCCACTTCATATGTCGTGCCTGCTGTAGCTTCGTCTGGGCATGTAAGAACTCCAACGGCTTGTGATCCGAATGCACGACCACCTCCTTCTCCAACAAGTACACCCTCCAATGCTTAATTGCTTGATATAGTGCATAGAACTCCTTGTCGTAGGTTGGGTAGTTCGCAACAGCACCCGAAAACTTCTCAGAATGGTATTCTATCGGCTTCCCATCCTGAATCAACACCATGCCCATCGCATAACTAGACGCGTCGGTCTCCACCTCGAAAGTCCACTGCAAATTCGGCAATGCCAGCATCGGTGCCTCCGAGATCTTCCTTTTTAGCAACTGAAAAGCCTCCTCATGCGTCCTTCCCCACTCAAACTGAACTTTAGCCTTTGTAAACCCATGTAACGGTGCCGCATAAGTCGAAAAATGTCGAATGAACTTGCACAAATACTGGCAAGCCCTCATGAAGCTCCTCACCTCAGTCACTGTCTTCGTCGTCGGCCACCTCGTGATCACTTCCACCTTACGTGGATCTATCCTCCGCTGGCCCTTCCCTACGATGAAGCCGAGATACACTAACTCGTCCTTCCTGAACTCACACTTCTTCCCGTTGAGCTTCAGCTGTCCGTCCTGCAACACTTTAAATACCCTCTCAACATGAACGAGATACTCCTCTCAAGTCCTGCTGTACACCAAGATATCATCAAGGTAAACTATGACAAAATCCTCTATAAAAGATCACAACAAATCATTCATAAGCCTCATAAAGGTAGCCGGAGCGTTGCACAATCCAAACGGCATCACCATCCACTCGAACAGGCCCTGTTTGGTCTTAAATGCAGTCTTCCAAGTGTCTTCCTCCCGAATCCTCACGTAACCAGACTTCAAATCCAGCTTCGTGAAAAACCTCGCTCCCTCCAACTGGTCCATAAGATCATCGATCCGCGGTAATGGGTAGCGATTCTTGATGGTTATCTTGTTGAGTGTCCGGTAATCTACGCACATGCGTCAGCCTCCATCCTTTTGGGCACCAACAACACTGGTGACCCGCAAGGCGAACAACTCGGCACAATCACTTCCGTCTCCAAGAGCTCCTGAACCTGCTTCTTGATCTCCTCGGACTCCTACACTGATGTGCGGTATAGGCCTATGTTAGGTAAGGAACTCTCTCCGGTCAACATAATCTCATGCTCTGCACCTCGACGTGGTAGTAGTCCCGTGATCTCCGAAAACAAGTCTGCATACTTGTCCTTTAACCTTTCAATATCTCCCTCCTGAAGCTTGCTCAAGGTGGACAAGCACATCCTACTCAGCTGCTCTTCATACGGCCGAATGAACAATAAAACAAACTTCCTGCCCGCATTCACCAACCTCTTAGCCTGAGTCACTATCACGAAGCTCGTCTCCTGTGGAAGAGATGCCGAACAAAAAATCAATTGCTCGCCATCCTTGGTGAACGTATACTTTTGGGCTCGCCGATCATATACTGTGTATCTATCCCACAAATAAGGATTGCCCAAAATAACTTGGCAAACATCCAACGGAACCACGTCGCATGTGACCTCGTCAATATACGACTCATGGAGTGCAAATCTGAATGAACACTGGTTCACCACACTCAATCCCGCCTCCTTCTGAATCCACCCTAATGGATAGGGCTTCGGATGCTTCACCGTCTTCAATCCCAGCTTCTATACTAATGCCTCAGATATCAGATTTTTCTGGCTTCCTGTATCCACAATAGCATCCACTAAACTGGTCTTGACCTACAACTTCAGAAAGAAGAGCTGCTCCCTCGGGTCGTCATCTTCTTTAGTGGCCTGCTTCCCCGCCATAAGGTTGAGACTGCTATTGGGTTCAGTCATCCCGGGAACCTCCTTCGGACCCTGTACTATCACGTACGCCTTCTTCTCCTCCTTCTTCTTCAACCCTTTTGGCTTCAGATGAGTATACTTATCCCAGCAATGATCAGCCACGTGCCCTGTCTGTTTGCAGTGATTGCATGTCAATCCTACATTCCCCGAGTCACCCTTCTTCTTCTTATTCTTAGACTGAGCGCCACCCGTCTTGCTCCCTGATGGTTTGGAATCCCCCTTTGTCTCGTTGTCCTTCTTCTGCCTGGCCTTAATGGCTATGGCCTTCACGCTCACCTCTGCGATTGTCTCAACCGAAAACAGCTTCATCTCTTTCCGGATGTAATCATTCAGCCCCGCCAAGTACTTCATAAAGATGGAATACTCGTTCGTTGCGATGTTTAGAACCATCGCCTGCTGCTGGAACTCCGTCGTGTACTCTTGAACGGTCTGATTAAACTTTTGGCGCAAGCCATACCACTTGTACCAACGCTCCTCAAGGAACCCCACTGGATAGAACTGTTTCCGAAGTAGCTCCTTGAACTTGTTCCACGACGCCGCTTTCTTCTCCTGTTTGCAATAGGATTTCTACCACGTCAACGCGTGCCCTGAAAGCTTCAATGTCACGAACACTATCTTCTCCTTAGACGAATATCCGTAGAGAGTGAAGTACATCTCCATACGTTCGATCCAATCATCAAGCTTCTCCACATTGATACTCCCATCATAAATAAGAATCTCAACCTTGAAGTCAATCTTCAGATTTTGGTAATTATTCTTACCACCTTGATGTCCAACATACTTGACAATCTCAGTCTCTCCCTCTGAATCATATTCCTCGCTCTCTTCGTCGGATTCGACGAGTTTCTTCTTACCCTTCGAAGAAGATTCCTCTTTTTTGTCACCTCCGCTGATGAGACCCACGAGTTGAGTAAGAGTCGTCTCGATCGTCTCAATCTGCTTCTCCATGGTATCAAGTCTTGCTGAATTATCTACTTCAGTCATCTTCTCCTTCCTTAATTTCTGGACTCCCTCTAAGGAAATAAGGATCTCGCCAAGCTTCTTGTACTGTGAGCGAGTAAGGATCATACATAGGCTCCCCCTTTATAGGATCTAGGTGCTCTGATACCAACTTAATACGAGTTACCGTGCGAGTACTCTTGATCACGGAATTATCAAGAATGGGTAGAGAAGAAGACGACGGAAGAATACAAGAGTTATAATTAGGGCGAAGAAAATACCTTTTCTAGATTATGAGAATCAATTGGATTTACAAAATCTCTCTCTCATAATCTCTCTAGATCAAAGAACAACCTCCCTGATCTCTTTTCTGATTATAATCTGAGTCCTAAAAAAACTAGAAAAGTCGTGTTTCTATTTATACTAAACAGAAATCCTAAACAGTACAGGAAACAGGACCAGGCCCATAACCGCTACGCGGTCGACCGTAGTGACCAAGTCGGTCGACCGGCTAGAACGAGGTTTTCTGGAAAAATCGCTTACAGGGTTTCCGGTCGACTGCAACGCCTACATCGGTTGAGCGTTCTCAGTCTAGAGACACTGTCTGGGTGTGTGCACTACATGGTCGACCGCAATGACACATGCGGTCGACCGGATAGAGCCCAAGCTGTTTTCCTATAGTTTGACGAATCCTTCGACTTCGCCGCCTCCAATGACCTCGTCCACGACTCCTCTACTCTATTCTCAAGATACCATGAGAATCATCTATCCTCAAGCTTCCATGAGGATCGCTAAGCTCCCGAAGAGAAGACAAACCCATATCAAAAGAGCTGCCATTGGTCTTTCTCGACCGTCATGTGTCTGTCATCTCAAGTAACCTCAATTAATTCGGGGCCGGTCCTAAAGGGCTGCTCACGCTGGGCCCTAAGTTAAGGGTGTGGATCCCTGAGACCTCTCCAAATCCCTCCTGCATTGGACTTGCGTGATGGCATATCCTTCCTTTATGTTACCGTCCACCGGAGAGATGTAACAGAACCCAAGCCTCTTAGAGATTTCAGATAAATCCCTAACCTTGAGAAGAACTTTGTTGTCTTCGAAGTTAGAATTTGTTATGACGTCCCTAGAGCATATGACACATTCACTGATACCAATGAGCAGAGATTACATAAATTCAAAATTCCAAAGGTGGTATGGGAGATTGAATAAACGAATCCATACTAGAAAGGGTTGGGGCAACGTTGCTAGCCTCAGATCCTCACTTCAACGGCGGAATCTGCCCTTAAATGTGCCCATATCTATCAGTCGGAGTTTAATAGCTTGGGCATGAATTGGATCAGATGGAAACTACACCATGAAGCTATGCCCTGGCGCCTCCTCGATTTGATGGAGCTATGTCCTAAGATTGAAGCGGTAGGCTAGTATCTCTCGGAGCTCCTGCACGGATGGACGACCTCTATCAAGATTGAAGATGGCGTAAGAAGAAAGATGCCAGATGGTGTTGGAGGTGTTGGTCGGGATGATGAGCATCCTCGGAGGGGCACGAGCGGTAATTCCATGATGATAATCTCGAGAGCTATGCCCTGTCCCATGGCAGTGTACACAATAAAGATCCTTAGCCATTTGTGAGGGCTTATGACAGAAATCGATGACACCGGGTTTAGAGAGGTGCTTCGCTAGGGGCAGAAGAAGAATGGTGGTGTCGTGATTATCGATTGAAGATCGTAATTAATTATTTAAGTTAATTAACCACCTTACCTGACTTGAGAACACACGAATATATGATGTGATCTGTTAGTGTGATGGGACATGTCTTCAAAAAAAGTGAAAAGCTAGAGTGATAATTAGCGGTGATGGAAAGTCCTTTCTTAGAAGAACGCGAATAAAGTACAAGTGACAACTTAAACAAATAAAAAAATAAATGTTGTTCAGAGCGTGGCGTGCTAGTTCTAATATGTTAGGAGCGCTAGTTCTAGTGATTGCGCCTCTAATAGCTGCGATGTTAGTTTTATCGTGCTGCGTGTTAGTCCTACCCCCTCCAGCGTCAGTTCTAGGGCGTGGCGTATTAGTTCTAATATGTACAAAGCTTTAGTTCTAGTGAGAGCGCCTCTAATAGCTACGATGTTAGTTCTATCGTACTGCGTGTTAGTCCTAGCCCATCCAGTATTAGTTCTAGGGCCTGGTGTGTTAATTCTAATCTGTTCAGAGTGTTAGTTCTAGTGAGAGCGCCTCTAATAGCTGCGATGTTAGTTCTACTGTGTTGCGTGTTAGTCTTAGCCCCTCCAGCGTCAGTTCTATGGCATGGTGTGTTAGTTCTAATCTGTCCAGAGCGCTAGTTCTAGTGAGAGCATCCCTATCGTGCGGTGATGTTAGTTCTATCGTGCTGTGTATTAGTCCTAGCCCCTCCAGCATTAGTTCTAGGACATGACGTGTTAGTTCTAATCTGTATAGAGTGCTAGTTCTAGTGAGAGTTCCCCTATCATGCTACGATGTTAGTTCAATCGTGCTGCGTGTTAGTCCTAGCCCCTCCAGTGTCAGTTCTAGGGTTTGGCGTGTTAGTTTTAATCTATACAGAATGCTAGTTCTAGTGGGAGCGCCCCTATCGTGCTGTGATTTTAGTTTTATCATGCTGCGTGTTAGTCCTAGCCCCTCCAGCGTCAGTTCTAGGGCGTGGCGTATTAGTTCTAATCTGTTCAGAGCGTTACTTCTAGTGGGAGCGTCTTTATCATGCTGTGATGTTAGTTCTATCGTGCTGCGTGTTAGTCCTAGCCCCTCTAGCGTCAGTTCTAGGACGTGGCGTGTTAGTTCTAATCTGTTCAAAGCGTTAGTTCTAGTGAGAGCACCTCTAATAGCTGCGATGTTAGTTCTATCGTGCTGCGTGTTAGTCCTAACCCCTCCATCGTCAGTTCTAGGACGTGGCATGTTAGTTCTAATCTGTCCAGAGCATTAGTTCTAGTGAGAGCTCCTCTAATAGCTGCGATGTTAGTTCTATCGTGCTACGTGTTAGTCCTAGCCCCTTCAGCTTCTGTTCTAGGACGTGGCTTGTTAGGTCTAATCTGTCCAGAGCACTAGTTCTAGTGAGAGCGCCCCTATCGTGCTGCGATGTTAGTTCTATCGTGCTGCGTGTTAGTCCTAGCTCCTCCAGCGTCAGTTCTAGGGCGTGGCATGTTAGTTCAAATATCGCGCTGCGATGTTAGTTCTATTGTGCTGTGTATTAGCCCTAGCCCCTCCACCGTCAGTTCTAGGGCGTGATGTGTTAGTTTTAATCTGTACAGAGCACTAGTTCTAGTGAGAGCATCCCTATCGTGCTGCGATGTTAGTTCTATCATGTTGCGTGTTAGTCCTAGCCCCTCCAGCGTTAGTTCTAGGATGTGGCGTGTTAGTTCTAATCTGTACAGAACGTTAGTTCTAGTGAGAGCGCCCCTATCATGCTGCGATGTTAGTTCTATCTTGCTGTGTGTTAGTCCTAGCCCCTCCAGCATCATATCTAGGGTGTGACGTGTTAGTTCTAATCTGTTCAGAGTGTTAGTTCTAGTGAGAGCACCTCTAATAGCTTTGATATTAGTTCTATCGTACTACGTGTTAGTCCTAGCCCCTCCAGCATCAGTTCTATGGTCTGGCGTGTTAGTTTTAATCTGTTCAAAGCGTTACTTCTAGTGAGAGCGCCTCTAATAGTTGCGATGTTAGTTCTATTGTGTTGCGTATTAGTCCTAGCCCCTCCAGCATTAGTTCTAGGGCGTGGCGTGTTAGTTCTAATCTGTACAAAGTGCTAGTTCTAGTGAGAGCGCCCCTATCATGCTGCGATGTTAGTTCTATCATGTTGTGTGTTAGTCCTAGCCCCTCCAACGTCAGTTCTAGGGTGTGGCGTGTTAATTCTAATCTATTCAGAGCGTTACTTCTAGTTAGAGCGTCTCTAATAGCTGTGATGTTAGTTCTATCGTGTTGCGTGTTAGTCCTAGCCCTTCCAGCATCAGTTCTATGGCGTGGCGTGTTAGTTCTAATCTATTCAGAGCATTAGTTCTTGTGAGAGTACCTCTAATAGCTGCGATGTTAGTTCTATCGTGCCGCGTGTTAGTCCTAGCCCTTCCAGCATTGGTTATAAAGCGTGGCGTGTTAGTTCTAATATGTTAGGAGCGTTAGTTCTAGTGATCGCACCTCTAATAGCTGTGATGTTAGTTCTATTCTTTGGAACCAACACGAAGTTAGAGCTAACACGAAGTGGGACACAACATGTCATTGTAGTTCAAATGTACTCTTTTAGAACCAACACGAAGTTAGAGCCAACAATACATCTGATAACACGCATTTTCAATTAAATATACATACATTATTGTATTTGTATGAACATATCATTCATCACTGTACACTGTTTTGTCTTTATGTCTTTGTTCATAACCAGCAAGTAATAATTGTGCGGCAAGTCTTACTCGCATAGCTTCAGGGATATCGTTCGGAGGATTAACCCCCAATGTTGAGCGGCCTTCAATTATTGCTTTTATAAAGAGATAGACGAACACACCACAGTCAAAGCTGCAACATAGAAGGCTAAATTAGACATTTTCGTCATATGTAATATTAACACAAATTAACACAATTTAGACATTGGAACTAACCGCCCTCTTTATTGCTCACATTTGATGGCTTGATATCTAAATATTCTGCACACATTTTGCTCAAAAAAATCAACATGATGGGCATCAAAAGAGTTTATAATTTTATTAATAGGCTCCATCCAAGCTTCGTGCCCAGCAGAACTGTAATGCTTGACGACCTTATCTTTCAAATCAACTTCAACAAGATGCCAATGATCGTCCCTGACCAAAGGGATCAACAGATGCTCTATGCGAAATGCGGTATATTTGTCAATATATGTTAAATATAGCTCGTAATTGTTCGGCTTGAAGCCATAGAGTGAGTGCTGCAAACACAACATGTATGAGTTGAAATTAGAATTAACGTGAGCTTGGACTGCTACACAATAGAACTAACATGGTACAAATTAGAACTAAAAATGTACACATTAGAACTAACACGCCATCAGTTAGAACTGACAACGCTTACATTAGAACTAACATGACTTATGGTAGTCCTAACTTGATGACAACTAGAACTAACGTGACTCATGGTATAACTAGCATGGATCCAACAAAATCTAACGTATAAATTAGACCTAACATGTCAAAGAATAGAACTAACATGGTACAGATTAGAATTAACATGGTATAAACTAGAGCTGACATGAACTACGACAGAACTAACATGGTATACATTAGAACTACCACGCTATCATTTAGAACTGACAACGCCTCTAATAAAACTAACATGTCTTATGGTAGGTCTAACTTGATGCCAATAAGAACTAATATGGATCATGGTAGAACTAGCATGGATCCAACAAGAACTAACATGCATTTTAATTAGAAATAACACGGTGAATTTAGAAAAAGCATGTTCTTACAAGAAAGAACACTAATACGACTCCATATCCTTTGTCATATGCCTTTTGGTTAAGCGTGTCCAATACTGTTTTTTCCATCTGTAATTTTTATGAAACATTAAAATTCAATTTAAACAAGAATTTTTCAATTATTAAGCATGTATAATCTAACCTTGTCGTCAAGCCGACCACCATGAAGCAAATATAACAACTTTTCTCTGTTAATATTGTTGTTGGATGTTACTATAACATTATATCTCCTGGAAATTAGAACTAACATGAATTAGGACTAATATGTGACGAATTAGCATAAAATCAATCATCTGAAACTTACATGTGAATCTTCTAAGAGCAAAATTTGGTTAGGCTCTCAATTTGAGCTTTGTCGAGTCTGGCTGTTACTAGAGATGGTATCTTTAAATTATGTACAAAAGCACCTGTGCTATCTATTATGCGTATGTTAAACAATGTAGAGTTTGGAATCTCTTTATTTAGCTCTCCCAATAGAGCTACCTCATCATCTGTCATTAGTTTCAAACTAAACACATCCTAAGTGGGGATTTGATTACCGGGGTAAAAATGAGTAATTTTGTCAACTAGTTGTACATTTTCAGGACTTTCAAGTATATCTATAGGAATTTTTTGCTTTTTCTTCCTTTTTCCTTCAGTATATGGGGTCCTCTTCCATTTAGATCTCCTGCTTACCCTTACCCTTCTTGGCTGTGGGCTACCCTTTGCTTTCACATTGCTCGTTAGAACTTCTACAAGTTTGTCCACATCTTATTTAATATTCACAAGATCCTCTTCCTCCCGTGCTTCCAACCCCTCTACAACTTTGCCATCAACCTGACTGTTATCTGCACCTTTGTTATATACAATAACCTTCTCATGTTCAACATGATCCTCTTCCCTATCCACATGTTCCTCCTTCATATATACATTATCCTCAACCTTACTATCTACATTCGTGTCAATCATACTATCTACATTCTCCCCTTCTCTATCAACATGCTCCTCCAACTTCTCTACATTCTTCTCCTCCTTATCTACACCATCAGCAGGATCCTCATCAAAACCTTTGTTATCTACAATAAAATTTTTATGTTCAATATGCTCCTCTTCCTTATCTACATGTTCCACCTCGAGATCTACACTATCCTCAACCTTACTATCTATATTCGGGTCAATCTTACTATCTACATTCTCCCCTTCTGAAATAACATGCTCCTCTTCTATATCAACATCGCCAACAGGATGCTTCACATTCTCTTCAACAATCTTATGCACATGTTCTTGTATGGTGGGGTCTTCCTTATATACATTGCTTGTTTTGGACTTATATTCCTCTTGAGCTACCCGTCGCTTCTTCCTCATTTTATTTGTAATTTTCTGTTTGATATTCGCCACCATCGGGTCTATAACCTCATCATGTCTTCCAAAATTTTCAAATATCTTGTTTAGCCTGTTGATCTCAATCATGAATTCTTTACAATATGTACTCTTGGTCTATTTTATGGCAACTAGTAGTAGTTTAAGAAATTTAGCAGAATTTTTCCAAAATGTAAGTTGCTGCTCAATGGGAAGAACAATGATCTTCTCTTCCTCATCAAAATCAACGTTAATATGCTTTGCCATGATCTGTTATTATTAAGAGATTATAATTTAAAGTAGGATTACACATAACTAAGATATTGTTTGTAGTTAGTTTGAAATGAGTACGACTTAACATAACAGGATACTTACGTAGCCTATTGAGAAGTTCTTAGTAGATTCCTCCTGGATAGTCTTCCTCTTTGCCTGACGCTTATGATGCACAACTTTACCCTTCTGTACAGCGGGAAGTGCATGAACATGACCTGGAACAGGGACCTCCACAATAGGCCTATAGACAAAAGTTATTGACACTGACTTAGCATTTGCCGTAATTGTCCCCACCATCATAGATGAGACTTTCACCTCCTCTGGTGCCCAATTTGTCATTGCAGGTCTAGAGCTGTCTGCGAGGGTATATTTCTTTATGTCGGTCATCTCGTAGTACTAAACTATAGCAAATATATTTAGCATTTAAAATAATACTAGACTAGACCAAAGATAGCTAGAGCTGACATGGTGTAAATTAGGACCAACGACATAAATTAGAACAAACATAATCGCTATTAGAACCATCATGAGCCCAGGTAGAACTAGCATGACCTATGTTAGAACTAACATGGGTGCAACTAGAACTAACATGGTATATCTTAAAACTAACAAGGCATAAATTAGAACTCCCACGACACAAATTAAAACTAACAAAATCTGTGACAGAACTAATATGGTGTAGATTAGAACTAACATGGCATAAGTTAGTACTAACATAACATAAATTAGAACTAACATGGCATAAGTTAGAACTAGAATGAACCAAGATTAGTAAAATATGAAACTTACACATAATAGTTTCATACAACCTGGGACATATGTGACCCTTCGCTTCTTCTTTCCCCTCCAAAGCAACTCCAATACCCCTGATAATTTCATCATAAAAGAACCGGGCCCATGCAACAGAATTGACCCTCTCAATGCTATCCAGGTACCTGAGTAAGGGTCTAGGGATACCTTCCCTGGCTCTGGGGCTCCATATCATAGAGTATTGGTACAGGATTTGCAGCGAACAAAATCCTGGATATCCCGCTTTTCTGTAGATTCCACTAGCCGTTCTAGTTGCCCTTCGAGGTGTTTACGTTGGGTGGTTTCTGCTTTTTTTAACTTCCTACCGTCTTCAGAAATAAAAAGATTAGTGAAGTATTCCACCCATATTCTGCTTCTTGAGTCCCGATTGATACTTATGACTTCCCCATAAATTAGGAAAAAAGTATGGTTATGGACCCATTACAAATCAAATTTAATATTTTTCACACACCTACTTTTTAAATCAGGTATAGAAAATGTGTTATTATCTCTGTCAAAATAGCTTAGCAGCAGTTTAAGTGTGGGCCGATCAGGCGCAGGAGCCCCAAATAAAATATAGTGCTCAAATATAGAATCGCTGTATGCATCCCTATACCAATGACGAATCTTCGGGGCAATTCACTTCATGAATTCCCAATAGGCCCCGATATTGGCGGTTAACCTTAGTGATTCGACCACACCTGTAGGAGCAACTTTTTTCCTGCAAAAAGATTTTGAATTTGTAAGTTCAATAAGACCTATGAACTCATATTAGACCTAACACTAATGGGAATCTAATAGAACTAACCGTGCTGTTATAGAACTAACATTGGACTCAATCTAGAACTAACATTGGACTCAAACTAGAACTCATGTGGACTCAGACTAGAACTAATAATATTATGGTAAAACCTAGCATTGTTTAAGATGAACTGAAATTAGGGAAAATTAGGTCAAGTTCCCAAATACTGGATAACATAGTACTTACTGTTTTTTTGGATGGGGGGTTCGTTGGTACGACCAGCCATTGCCGTTCTTCTTTTCCGGGCTCGTCATTTTATTGCCTGGTTTTGCATTTCCATAAGGGTTTGAGTAGCTTCCTTCGTATTGCTAACCACAGATGAACCGTCTTTGCCCATCAACTCGCCTCGAAGAACGACCTCATAGTCGTTAACGGATCCTTCGATGGACGATATTTTTCCGACGAAAACCCTAGAACTGTTGAAATCCGAATAGAAATTAGAAAGATGAAGAGTTTTTAGGCTCCTAAGCGGTGGAAGAGAGAGAAAGAGAGGGAGGGTACTTGAATAGGGATGGGGCGCATTAATCGATTTGAGTCCCATCAGAGGGGAATGATCGTAACTTTCGCTAGGCTTTTTCTAAAAAAGATACTTCGGGGCCTTATCGCAAATACTATACGTATTTGGGGCTATTCCACATGGGGTAAAATATAAGGGGGCTCATCACACGAAGTTCCCACTTTTGGGGCCTGGACACATTTTCCCCTTCTTTTTATACTTTCTTGAATTTCTTCTCCCTATTTAGGCATCTTATCATCTTCTTCTATTGAAGTTAAATTGTACAACAAAATCCGTCACAACATTTGATTCGAGGATTAAAAAAATTTGTGGATGTCCTCTCATTTTGAGCACCGAACTATCTTAAAATTAGGATGATACTCCAAATAGAGGGATTAACAACCACAATATGAACTCTGGTCAAACCCAAATAATCCCTTCTTATGCCCCATTTCTTAATTCGTCTTAAATGAGATGAGTTTAATTATCCATTCTCCTTCAAATAAATGAAACCATACTTAATAATGAAAGACTTTATCCGAAGCTTCTTGGCATGCATCCAATCGTACGATAACCCTCAACTAAATCAAGCCCCAAAGCCTCAAATAACCTTTTCACCATTTAGAAAATAAATTTCGCTTAAGAACATCCTCCAAAGTATAATAGCATAAAAGAGAGGAATCCAGAGTTTGACCAAGGATGATAACTTCCTTTATCCCTTAATCATCCTTATCTAGGACATTAAAATAGATACCCCATGAAAGAAATGTTATGGGTCCAGCCCAAGATAAGGCCCATATGAGGTTCACATAAATTAAAATTTTATCTAGATGAGGATTTGAATAATCTAGTTGTAATAGGAATAGGTTTAGAGAATTCTATTTATGAGAATCCTGTAATCAAATTTTGTGAACAGTAATCCCTACAGTAACCGGTGAACAATAACCGAAAAGAAAAGAGAGGGGGGAGAGAGAGAGAAAAGAGAGAAAAAGTGAGATTCCGGATAGCTCGGTTGTCCAATTACAGTGATTCAAAAGCCGTTGTCTTCAGAATAACGATGTCGTCGAGGGTACGATGTTGGTTTCTTCACGGGTGTTAGAGATTTTTGGTGAGACGGGTTTAAGGATTTTGGTTCCCTAGAGGTAACGTTGTATCTTTATCTTATAATTTAGTCCTCAAGTTTAAGTGTAACTTGGAGGGATTGTACTTTTGATTCATAGTAAAATATTTCTCTCTGAATTGCCTCATGGACATAGGCACGATTTGTTTAACTACGTTAAATCTTGGTGTTTTTTTTCTTGTGGTATTTTCATTGGTGTCGTTATTCATTTAATGTTTCATTCCACAGATTAATCTACATAAAATCCCTAACAAGTGGTATCAGAGCTCTGATTCGATGCATAGTTTAGGATGCAAAAAATGAAGAGTTTTGGCACAATGATGAAATTGGATGGTTCCAATTAGGAAGTATGGAAGTCTAAGATAAAAGATATTTTGTATTGTAAAGATTTACATGACCCTATTGAGGGAGATGAAGCCATGCCAGAAAAGATGACTGATAAAGAATGAGAGAAATAACACAGGAAGGCGATCGGTTATATTTAGATGTGGATCAACGTTAGTGTGTTTTATCATGTATTGAGTGAGACTATGTGAAGTCTCTTTGGAAGAAGCTTGAGGATCTCTACTAACAGAAGATCGTGGGAAACAAGGCGTTTATTATGAGGTGGTTGGTGAACTTAAAATTCCAAGAAGGAAGCAACATAGTAGGGCACTTGAATGAGTTCAAGAGTTTGATTAATCAGTTAGCTACCTTGATAAAGACTATCGATGATGAGCTACAAGTTTTATTGCTATTAGGTTCTTTGTCAAACAGTTGGGAGACACTGGTTATGACAGTCAGCAATACAGCTTCAGATGGTGTGCTATCGATGAGTATGGTTACTAGTAGTTTATTCAATGAGAAGACTCGTAGGAAGTCTACTAGCACAAATAACTCATAAGCACTTGTCACAAAAAACAGGGACAAGAGCAGGTATATGGACCAGTCCAGAGGTCGTGGCACATTCAAGGGTAGATCAAAGTCTAAAGGGAGAGATTTTTTTTATTGTGGGAAGCCAGGTCATATCAAGAAGAATTATTGGGCATTGAAGAAAGAGGAAGCTATGAACAAAGATGAAAAGAAAGATGAGAAGAAGAAACCTGGCAGTAACACTACAACTACTTTATCTGATACCAGTGTTATTCTCATTTGTAGGGAAGAAGACTGTATGTATGTTACAAGTCAGAATTCTGAGTGGATAGTGGATACAGGAGCTACATTTCATGCTACCTCCAATCGAGACATTTTCAAGTCATATAAAGTAGGTAACTTTGGCAATGTGAAGATGGGCAATACCAGTTACTCAAAGATTGTGAGACTTAGTGATATATACTTGCAGACAGATATCGGATGCACATTGATCTTAAAGAATATGCGGCATGTTCTTAATTTGTGGCTCAACTTGATTTCAGGTCTTACTTTGGACCGAATGGGATATGAAATTTAATTTGGTAGAGGAAAATATAAAATCACCAAAGGCTCTCTTGTGGTGGCTAGAGGAAATATATGTTGCACTTTATATAAGACTTAAGCAAAGGCTTCATATGATTCTTTGAGCATGGCTCAAGATCGTGACACTCTCAGTTTGTGGCATAGGAGGCTCGGGCATATGACTGAGAAGGGGTTGCAAATATTAGCAAAGAAGTATCTCATTCCCTTTATCAAAGGTTCATCACTCACCCCTTGTGATTATTGTTTGTTTAGCAAACAACATAGAGTTTCTTTTAGTAAGTATCGAAAAGAAAAGATAATATTCTAGATTTAATTTATTCTGATGTTTGTGGTCCTATTGAGGTGGAGTCCTTGGGTGGTAATAAGTATTTTGTCATATTTATTGATGATGCATCACAGAAGATTTGAGTCTTCTTATTGAGGTCAAAGGACCAGGTGTTTTCAATCTTCAGCAATTTCATGTCATGGTAGAGAGGCAGACAGGAAAGAAGTTGAAGTGTTTGCGCATCGATAATGGAGGAGAGTACACTTCCATTGAGTTTAGAGATTATTTTTTAAGCATGGTATTCAACATCAGAGGACAGAGCCCGACACACCGTAGTATAATGAAGTTGCAGAGAGGTATAACAAGACCATTGTGGAGACAATCAGATATATGTTGAAGATTGTGAAGTTACCTAAGAGCTTTTGGGCTAAAGCTATTCTCACAACATGCTACATAATCAACATGTCTCCTTCAGTTCCTTTGGGTTTTGATATATCAAAGAGAGTTTGGTCCTGAAAAGATATTTCCTATTCTCATCTGAAGGTATTTGGTTGTAAGGCGTTTGTACACATTCTGAAGGAGAAGTGATAGAAGCTTGATAATAGAACGGTTCCTTGCATCTTCCTTAGTTATGGAGAAGATGAGTTTGGCTATAAACTATAGGATCCAGAGAAGAGATGAATTATCAGACGAGCAGATGTGATTTTTTAGGAGGATCAGACTATTGCAAATCTCAGGAGAGCAGAGCAGTCAGAGAGTGCTACTAGTGAGATTCCAGATATGACACCCGTTTCGTCTCTGTACAATTGCATCCTACAAATATAGAATATGTGCATGATGATGATGTTGATGATGATGAACAAATACTCTTAGCTTTTATGTTTTGATGATGATTTACAACCACCATTATTAGTACTAATTGCTTGTTGAGTGATATTATAGATTATAAGAATATCAAGCTAGCTCATTAGTACCTTTAATAGAGGATTGGATGAATTATCAAGCTACAATGAAGAAATCAAGGAGGTAGAGGCAAACCGGTGAAGCAAAGCTATCAAGAGCACAATATCAAATTAGAAGCTTCATCAAAAAACAAGCAAATATCAAGACTCAAGCTATATATTTATATATGAGGGATATTTGCATTTTAATTTCTCTCTAGTGCTTAATGTAAGCAAGTAGTTTGATAAATTGCATTTGAAGCTCTTGGGATAACGCACACACACCTTCAAAACTTACATTTTGTTAATTTTGCTAAACATTAAGTTTTCATAAGAATAAGGACCTTTTTGCAAATTCCTTTGTCAAACAAGTTTGTTTTTTACACTTGCCCAATGTCAAAAACCTGTTTTAAAACTCTGTGTATGTTTTGTATCAGTTCGCGGCCGACCAGACTTGGTTCGACGGTCGACCATGAAAAGTCCAGAGAGTTTGGTAACTAGGCAGCTTCTCGCGGTCGACCGGACTTGGTTCGGCGGTCGACCATGAAAAGTCTAGAGAGTATTGGCTATAACGGCTAGTTCCTGCGGTCGATCGCCAATGACTCTGCGGTCGACCGTCACTACTGTAACGTCTAGTTTTTGCCAGCTTTCAGATTTTCGGGATTTGGTCTTTTTTATCTTTTTTCAGGGTTTTTGGCTTCTTCCAAGGATTACCTATATATATATCCAACTACCCTATTTAATTCTGAACTAACTTTTCTAGAGAAATTGATTGAGCTTGTGTTCTTGTATTAAAAAGACCTTCAATTTTCAAAATCCCTCAATCTGTTTTCACACTTGCAAATCTCACATCCTAAGCTTCAATTGGAATCTCTTCTTCTTTCTATAGGGCTGCTGTAAGAGAGCTTCTTACTATTCTTTGTATCGTATGGAGTGCAATATCTTGTGAAGATCTACTGTGTGGTTATGAGATCTCAAGAGAAGATCGTTGTGTAGAAGTTTCGGCTTTCAAACCGGGTTATGATAGTGAAATTCTCCTCGAGAGTGAGGAGCAGGGACGTAGGTCGGAGGACCGAACCTCATGAACATATCGCGTGTCACAATTGGCTAACTATTTCCTAACTCATCTCTCTTATCTTGTTTTAGCATTTTATTTTGTGGTGTATTGTTTTGTCTTACTTTTAGTTACATATTTATTGCCTCATAACCCTATTCACCTCCCCCCTCTAAGGCCTTTCAATTGGTATAAGAGCGAGGTCTCTACTGTTTGTTAGGCTTAAACCCCTTAGAAAAAAGATCTAAATGGAGGCTTCAATGAATATTCATATGCTAGAAAGACAATCCACTACTAGGTCACCCCTTTTCACCGGTAGCAACTTTGCTTATTGAAAAGCTAGGATGATGATTTATCTTTGATGTATTGACCTTGATATCCTAGACATTGTAGAGAAGAAATATGTTGAGAAACCTAGTAGTAGTAGTAAGACTGATGGTGAGAGGCTCAAAGCAAACCTTAATATAAAGACCATGAATGCCTTAATTTGTGAACTTACCCCCAATGAATACAATAGGGTTTTCACGTGTGCAACCGCACACAAAATTTGGGAAAAATTATGCATTGCTCATGAAGGAACCCCCAAGTTAAAGAGTCCAAAATTAGTAGCCTCATGCATGATTATGAATTGTTTAAAATACTTCCAAATGAATCTATTGATGCTATGTTTTCTCTGTTTACTAACATCATAAATGAATTGCATGGCCTTGATAAGAAATTGTCGAACCAAGAGATGAACTGGCAGATTCTTCATTCTTTAACGCCATTGTGTGAGCCCAAAGCTACGGCCATCGAGGAAGCTCATGATCTTACAATACTTACTCTTTATGGTCTCATTGGCAAGCTCAATGTCCATGAGAAGAAGATCAAGGAAAAAGAGGAAGTAACTCCAAAGGCAAACGAGGAACCATCTCAAAAATTAAAGATTATTGCACTCAAAGGGGCAATTGATGACTCATCCTCCTCGGATAGTGAAGTTGATGTCTCTAGAGAAGTGACACACCTTTCTAGAAGAATATCAAGATTAATTAAAATAAATAAAATTTTTAAAAACCGATCTAACAACAATAACAATAAATTTCCCTCTCGTGTAGGTAAATGCTTCGAATGCAATGAACCGGAACATTAGCAAAGGATTGTCCCAAGCTTAAGGAGAAGTACTTGAAGTACAAGAAGAAGAAGGCTATATACACCAGATGGAATGAATCTAAACCAAGCTATTCGGATAGCGATGATGAGGGCACCAAGATTGCTCTTCATGACCCAAACATTTATTTCATGGCTCATGAAGATGAAGTACAATCCGAAACCGAAAGTGAATCATTCTTTATGCAATGTGAACTAGAAACCACATTAGAAGAATTAAACATTGAATTTAAAAGAGTGGCAAAATAATACTCTTTTTTCAAAAAATTACATGGTTCTTGTGATTCTAAGTTTGTGTAACTACAATCTTTTCTTCCTCTAAAAGATGAAATGATAGGAGATCTAGACTTTAAAAACAAACAACTAAGGTCTAAAATTGAGATGCTAGAAATTAAAAATGATAAAATTAAATCTAATCATACCTACTCTAGCGATCATCATGTTGATAGAAAAAGATATCATAAATCTCATGCTC
>BQKN01000850.1:47306-79285 GCA_022839385.1 Asparagus kiusianus
AGGCGTTTCTGATGTTGTTCTTCGGTCGTCATCTGGGTTGCAAGAGCGATCCGAAGAGATGGAATTTGGATTTCCAAAGGGAGAACGGCCTCACATCCGTACACCAATGAATACGGGGTTGCGCCGGTCGGTGTACGCACCGTAGTACGATAAGCCCATAGAGCCGCGCCGAGCTTGTCATCCCAATCCCTCTTGTTATTCTTCACAAGTTTTGACAAGAGCTTTATGATAGTCTTGTTGAAGGCTTCAGCTAATCCATTTGCTGTGGGATTATAAGTCGTTGACGAGATGTCTTGAATTTTGAATTTTTCGCAGAACCTTATGAAGGCGTTGCTGACAAATTGAGGACCGTTGTCATGTATGATTCGTCTTGGAACACCATACCTGTAGATGATATGGTGCTTGATGAATGCAATGACGTTACTCGTTTTAACTTCTCTGAGTGGAACTGCTTCAGTCCATTTGGAGAAGTAATCGGTAATTGCCAGTATGAACCGGTCACCTTTGACCGAAGGGGGATTTATAGGACCGACAATGTCCATTCCCCAAGTCTCAAACGGCCATGACGTTACCGAAGGATGCAGATACTTCGGAGATTAGTGCATATAATTCGCGTGTACTTGACATGCGTGACACTTTCGGGCGTATGTGATTGCATCGCTCATCATGAAAGGCCAAAAATATCCCATTCTTCTGATGCGGTCATAAAGCTTGGGACCAGGTTGGTGCGCACCGCATTCTCCTTCATGTGCCTCTCTAAGGACTTCTTCAGCTTCTTTGGTTGATAAGCAACGTGCTAGCAACCCATCATACCCCCTGCGGTATAGCGTTCGATTCTCCGTATTATAGTAGAATCTTGGTGCTCTTCGTCTGATTGACTCTCTTTCCTTCACATCTTCTGGCAAGATTCCATGCAAGACGTAGTCGATGATGGGGAAACGCCAATCTCGTGGTTCGAACTCGACTTGAGTAGCGTGCACCTCTTGAACTTCTTCCTCTTTGTCCCCTTCATCGCAGAGTGGCACCAAGAGTTGGTGAGTTCTTACCGTAACAAACTGCTCTGTTCCGGGAGGCTGTGCCAGAGATACAACTAAAGCTGCTAATGCATCTGCGTAGGTGTTCTGTAACCGCGGAACGTGCTCGATGAAGAATCCTTCAAACGATTCCGCTAGTTCCACCGCCATCTTGTGATATGGGATTAAATCCTGACTTCGGACTTCGTACTCCCCTTGGACTTGTTTAACTATCAGTTGAGAATCACCGAAAGCTTCGAGATACTCAACCCCCAGCTCCTTAGCGAAATTGAGCCCTATAATCAATGCATTATACTCTGCTACATTATTCGAGCATGGCTCGGTTAATGAGTAGGCTCGGGGCATCACATGTTTTCCTGGGGAAACTAAGACAACTCCAACTCCTGAGGAGACCTTAGAACATTCAGGAGTACCTGTGACGAGAGCCGCTCGGGAAGCACCATCGAAGTACAAACACCACACTTGTTGGTGCGAAGTCGTATTGACTTCGTGGGTTTCATCAGGTAGGTCGTCATATATCTCGGCAGTATCCGTAGTTGGATTAGCTGCCAGGAGATCACAGATGGCCTGTCCTTTTACCGACTTCTGTTGTTTGAAGTGCAGATCGTATTGGGATAATAGTAAAGCCCATTTTGCTAACCGCCAATTCATGGAAGCTGGTTGAGTCATGAACACTCGGACTGGGTTAACTTTAGAGATAACATAAATGGTCTGTCCAACCAGATAATGCCGCATCTTCTGAATAGCGAATACCAAAGCGAGGCATTCTCTCTCGATCATGGGATATCGAGATTCAGCGCCTACCATGGTCCGGCTTAAATAATACACCGCCTGCTCATGACCGTTATCGTCATCTTGTGCAAGCAATGCACTTAATGAGTGGCTCGTCGCCTTGACATAAATCAAGAACGGTTTGCCCGAATTCGGTGCAACGAGTACGGGAGGTTTTGAGAGATATTCTTTAATACTCTCGAACGCCTTTTGACAAGCATCGTCCCACACGAATGACACGTCCTTCTTTGTGAGCTTGGAGAACGGTTGGCATTTTCCCGAAAGGTTCGAGATAAACCGACGGATATAAGCCAATCGCCCTTGTAGTCCTCTGAGCTCTTTGAGGTTTCTCGGCGGTTGTAATATCGCCTTCACTTTATCAGGATCGATGTGGATACCTTTGGTGGTGACGACGAATCCTAGGAATTTACCACTAGACATTCCGAGGAAAGACTTGGTAGGATTCATCTTCAATTGATGAGCTCGCATCAAGTCGAACATGGTCTTCAAGTCCTTAATGTGATCTTTCTTATCACGACTTTTCACGACAAAATCATCCATGTAGCATTCGACAGTCTTTCGGAGATGCTCCTGAAAGATCTTTGACATGGCTCGCTGATATGTAGCACCTGCATTCTTTAAGCCGAAGGGCATAACCGTGTAGCAGAAAACGCCAAGGGGTGTTCGGAACGCGGTGTGCTTTTCATCATCTGGATGCATCTTTATTTGGTTATAACCAGAGAAACCATCCATGAAAGACATCCTCTCGAACCCGCACGTATTGTCGATGATAACATCTCGCTTCAGGCGCTTACCGACGTCAGTCGAACTCTTGTGAACCGGGTAGTGACGTTCATCGTCATTGTTTAACACTGAGCTGTTCGTGGAGACCTGTCAGTAATTTTTGACGCCTACAAGGATGTTTTTAACCTTTGCTAATTTTAAAGATTTTAAACTATTTCAAATGGATGTTAAAAGTGCTTTTTTAAATGGTTTTATAGAGGAGGAAGTATATGTTGAGCTACCCCTCGGTTTTATGGATTATTCTTTTCCTAATCATGTTTATCGGGTCCAATATGCTTTATATGGGTTAAAATAAGCTCCTAGAGCTTGGTATGCTTACCTCTCTAGTTTTCTACTTGAAAATTTTTTTCTAAAGGAAAAATTAATAATACTCTTTTTGTTAGAAAACAGAAAAATGATTTCCTTTTAGTTCAAATTTATGTTAATGATATTATTTTTGGTGCCACTAATGAATCTTCGTGTAAGGAATTTTTAAAAGTTATACAAGACCAATTTGAGATGAGCATGATGAGAGAGCTTACATTCTTTCTCCTTCTCCAAGTCAAGCAATCTAAGGATGAGATTTTTTTTCTCAAAGCAAATATGCTAGAGAATTAGTAAAAGTTTTTGGATTAGAGAGCTCCAAGCATGCTCCAACTCTCATGAGTACAAGTCTCAAGCTTGATGCGGATGTTAGTGGTGAGGAGGTAGACCAAAAGCTTTACCGAGGTATGATAGGTAGTCTCATTTATCTTACTATTAGTAGACCGAATATCATGTTTAGTGTGTGTACATGTGCACATTTTAAGCTTCTCCTAAAAAGTCTCATTTGATTGCGATTAAAATATTTATCAACTATGTTAATGGCACAATAGATCTTGGTTTATTTTATCCAAAAAGCACTTCTTTTGATCTTTATGGTTTTTGTGATGCCGACTTTGCCGGTTGTAAGGTAGATCGTAAGAGTACGAGTGGTACATGTTAATTTTTAGGTAACTCTCTTGTCTCTTGGACATCCAATAAATAAAATTGTATTCCCTTGTCCACTATGAAAGTGGAATATATTACCGCCGGTTTGTGTTGTGCACAACTTTTATGGATGAAACAAAATTTAGTTGATTATGATTTGCATTTTCAAGACACAAATTACTTTTGTGACAATACTAGTGCTATCAATATTAAAAAAATTCTTTTTATATTCTAGAATCAAGCATATAGATGTACGCCATCATTTCTTAAGTGATCATATAGAGCGGAAAGATGTACCCCTTATCTATATTGATACTAAATCTCAATTAGTGGACATCTTTACCAAGCCTCTTTGTGAAGAAGATTTTTGTCGCATAAGAAATGGTTTAGGCAGGTGCATTCTTTGAGTTTTTTGTTTGTTTGTTTGTTTGGTTATCATTTTCATATCCCACTATTTACCTTTACGCGCTCATTGTTATAACATGTCTAAACACACAAAATTACCGAAAGGAGTGGTTGGGAGAGACCGAGGTCAATTCCAAAAGGAGTTGGTTGGTAGTAATGCCTAGAGAGAGGTCGTAAATCCAAAACACTTGAGGAATGTGACACGGGTAGGTCAACACTTGAGGTGTATTTTATGGGTTTTTGTATGAATTTTATTTTGTGTACCCTATTTTTGATGGTGACAAAAGGGGAGAGAAATCTCCTCATTTGTACACATAGTTAGGGGGAGAGAACCTTATAGATAGGGAGAGCAACTATTTATAAGCTATATATTCGATTTTATTTTGCTCTTGAATAATGATTGGTTGTTATCATAAAAAAGGGTAGATTGTTAGCCTTTATATTTTGATGATAATTTATAACCACCATTATTAGTACTAATTACTTGTTGAGTGATATTGTAGATTACAAGAATATCAAGCTCATTAGTATCTTTATTGGAGGATTAGATGGATTATCAAGCTACAACGATGAAATCAAGGAGGTGGAGGTAAACTGGTGAAGCAAAGCTATCAAGAGCACAATATCAAATTAGAAGCTTCATCAAAAATAAAGCAAATATCAAGAATCAAGCTATATATTTATATGTGAGGGATATTTATATTTTTATTTCTCTCTAGTGCTTAATGTAGGCAAGTAGTTTGATAGATTGAATTTGAAGCTCTTGGGACACACACACACCTTCAAAACTCACATTTTGTTAATTTTGCTAAACAATGAGTTTTTACAAATATAAGGATCTTTTTGCAAAATTCTTTGTCATACAAGTTTGTTTTCTTATTTAAAAACATTCTCCAGAATTTTACAACTTTTGAAAGTTGTTTGATACTTTTTTACAATTGCCCAAAGTCAAAAACCTGTTTTAAAACTCTGTGTATATTTTGTATCAGTTCGCGACCGGACTTGGTTTGACGGTCGACCATGAAAAGTCCAGAGAGTTTGAGAACTAGGCAGCTTCTCGTAGTCAACCGGACTTGGTTTGGCGGTCGATCGTGAAAAGTCTAGAGAGTTTTGGCTATAACGGCTAGTTCCTACGGTCGATCGCCAATGGCTCTACGGTCGACCACCACTACTGTAAAGGCTAGTTTCTGTCAGCTTCTAGATTTTTGGGATTTGGTCTTTTTTGTCTTTTCCTAGGGTTTTCGGCTTCTTCCAAGGATTACCTATATATATCCAACTATCCTATTTAATTCTGAACTAACTTTGCTAGAGAAATTGATTGAGATTGTGTTCTTGTGTTAAAAAGAGTTTTAATTTTCAAAATCCCTCAATCTGTTTTCACACTTGCAAATCTCACATCCCAAGCTTCAATTGGAGTCTCTTCTTATTACCATAGGGCTGCTGTAAGAGAGATTCTTACTATTCTTTGTATCGTATGGAGTGCAAGATCTTGTGAAGATCTACTGTGTGGTTTTGAGATCTCAAGAGGAGATTGTTGTGTAGAAGTTCAGGTTTCCAAACCAGGTTGTGATAGTGGAATTCTCCTCGAGAGTGGGGAGCGGGGATATAGGTCGGAGGACGGAACCTCGTGGACATATCGCATGTCACAATTGGCTAACTATTTCCTAACTCATCTCTCTTATCTTATTTTAGCATTTTATTTTTGTGGTGTATTGCTTTGTTTTACTTTTAATTACATATTTATTGCCTCATAACCCTATTCACCCCCCTCTAGGGCCTTTCAGATACCAGAGTAGGGAGACGATAATCATGATCATGAGCAAAAGGCTCCTTAGTAGGGGGAGCATCACCACCAGCAGGAGTTTGTAGAGCCATAACTTAGGAGATCAGCTAAAGAGCATCGATCATCCATGTGATATCCTCTTTCGGAGTATTCTTTGCTGACAGAATTGGAGGAATCAGAAAGCTTTTAGGAGGCACATACTTATAAATATAAGGACATATGGTTCCATGCTATGAAAGAAGAGATGAAGTCTCTAGAGAAGAATGATACTTATGAGTTAGTGGATTTGCCGAAGGACAGAAAAGCTTTGAAGAACAAGTGGGTGTTCAAGTTAAAGAAGGATGGGTACAAAGAGATTCTGAAATACAAAGCCAGATTAGTGGTGAAAGGCTTTGGTTAGAAAAAGAGCAATGATTTTGATGAGATTTCTTTACCGGTTGTGAAGATGACGTCTATTAGAATTATCTTGGGGTTAGTAGCCAGTTTAGATCTCGAGATTGAGTAGCTTAATGTGAAGACTGTATTCCTTTATGGTAATTTGGAGGAGGAGATCTACATGGAGCAACCAAAGGGTTTTGAAGTGAAGGGAAAAGAACACATGGTTTGCAGGTTGAATAAGAGCCTCTATGGTTTGAAGCTAGCACCCAGGCAGTGGTACAAGAAATTTAATTCTTTCATGTTGAGTCATGGCTACCAGAGAACAATTGCAGATTCGTGTGTATATTTCAGAAGAATTTCAGATTCAAGCTTCATTATCCTTTTGCTTTATGTGGACGATCTGTTGATTGTTGGCCAGGATGATCAGATAATCGGTGGGCTGAAGAAGGAGTTATTTAAATCTTTTGATATGAAGGATTTAGGCTCGGCACAGTGGATTCTTGGTATGGATATTGCTCGTGATAGGAAAGTCAAAAAGTTGTGGTTATCACAAGAGAAATATGTTGAACGACTACTTGACAGTTTAACATAAAAGATGCCAAGTCAGTCAGTACTCCTCTTGTAGGTCATTTGAAGCTTAAGAAAAAGTTTTGGCCGACTATAGATGAGGAAAAGAGTGAGATGGAGAATTTTTCTTACTCTTCAGTTGTAAGGAGTTTGATGTATGTCATAGTTTACACTCGGCCAGATATAGCTCATGCAGTTCGTGTTGTGAGCAGGTTTGTTTCTAATCAAGGAAAAGTTCATTGGGAAGATATAAAATGGATCTTAAAATATTTGAAAGGCATTTCCAGATTGTGTTTGATTTTTGGAGGTTCGAAGATAGTATTATATGGTTTTACAGATGTGGATATGGCAGGTGATCTCGATCATAAGAAGTCTACCTCAGGTTGGTTGTTTACTTTTGTAGGGGGAGCAATATCTTGGCAGTCCAGATTACAGAAGTGTGTTGTTTTATCTATAACAGAGGTGGAATATATTGTAGCTGCAGAAGCCGGTAAGGGGATGATTTGGTTAGGCAGATTTCTGCAGGAGTTAGGCTTGAAGCAGGACAATTATCAAATCTTTATTGATAGTCAAAGTGTTCTTGATTGCAAGAATTCTATATTATACTCCAGGACGAAACACATTCATGTGAGATATCATTGGCTTACAGAAGCTGTTGAGAAAGAGGAACTGAAGCTACAAAAGATTCGCACAGATAAAAACCCAGCAGATTATTTTAATGAAGACCATTTCTAGAGAGAAGACCGAGTAGTATTGGCGATTGGCTGGCATGAACTCCCGTTAAGGAGTTATAGATTAGCATACCCCCTTGTTGGGCTGGAGGGAGAGATTGTTGTGGGTCTAGCCCAAGATAAGGCCCACATTAGGTTCACATGAATTAAAATTTCTATCTAGATGAGGATTTGGATGATCTAGTTGTAATAGGATTAGGTTTGAAGAATTCTATTTATGAGAATCCCGTAATCAATTTTCGTGAACGTTTACCCCTACAATAACCGGTGAACAGTAACCAAAAAGAAAAAAGAGAGAGAGAAAAGGAGAGAGAAAAAGTAAGATTTTGGTTGTCCGATTGTAGTGATTCAAAAGCTCTTATCTTCAGAATGACGACGTCATTGAGGGTATAGTGCTTGTTTCTTTGCGGGTGTTGGAGATTTTTGGTGAGACGGTTTTTAGGGTTTTTGTGCTATAGAATTAACATTGTATCTTTCTCTTATGATTTAGTCCTCAAGTTCAGGTTTAACTTGAATGAGTTGTACTCTTGATTTATAGTAAAATATTTCTCTCTGGATTACCTCGTAGACATAGGTACGATTTGCCGAACCATATTAAATCTTGGTATTTGCTTACTTGTGGTATTTTCATTGGTGTTGTTATTCCTTTAGTGTTTAGTTCTGCAAATTAATCTCCATAAAATCTCTAACAAGAAAACTATGTCTTATTCACCAATCAAATATTGTAGGTCACTAACTTAAAGTATCCATTAACTTGCAATCTAGGTGGTAAATAGTTTTTATTCAAACTAGTATAATGCACATGCTTTGCATGTGAACGTACATGTTTTAAGCTTTCAATTTTTATTGAATAATAAAAATATGTGTTAATAAATAAATTTGTATAATAAGATTGCTTAAAAAGAGATATATGAATTAATTATTATTATTTAATTATTATAATTGAAGGTTTTTCTTATAATGATCACCTAGTGCTAATCTTTTTCTAAATAAGTCCCCCAAATCTACAATTGTTCTTAAATAAATCTACCAACTCTATAAGTTCTCTTAAATATGTCCCTCTAACTTAAAAGTTGTTAACTTAGTTCTAAATTAACTAATTTGTATCAATCTTTCTAGCTTTTTCTGATGTTCCCTAGATAGTTAAACTTAATACTAGCAACAAGTTGTGATAGTTAATTCTCATTATAATTATTTAATAAGGTAAATTACACTCTGAACTTTCAGCCCCTATAAACTTTCAAATCACACTAAACCCCCAGTAGAAAACCCTAAAAACTTTCTAAATTTTGTAGATAACCCCTATAGATTTGAACCAAAAAATGACATAAAAAGGCATTTTGAAAGTTTATTGGGGGTCAGGTGCAATTTATCTAAAAGATATTTGGGGCTTTCTACATGAGTTATTTCGAGTTTAGTGTTTCGAAAGTCCATAGAGTCTATATACTGCAAAATACTAAATGTTCATGGGGTTTATTGAATTTATCTTATGTAATATTATTATTCTTATTTCAAGTAATACTATTAAAATAATTATACCATCTATACGCTGTAAAGTACTTATCTAATTTAATTTTTTCATTGTGCTCTTAAATAATTTAGTACTATGTATACTTTATATATTTTTATCATACTATTATTAACAATTAATAGTACTATTATTAGTATTAAGTAATCTTTTTGTAAAAAGGTTACTTTTTAGTCATTACTAGATTATTCAGTATCATATAATAATCCTAGAGTAAATATTCTAAAAATAATTTTAAATTATTTATTCAATTTTTTAATAATATAATGCTAAATAAATAGTGTAATTCATAATATATATGACATTATTAAAATAATTATACTATTTATGCGATTAAATATTTATTCTATTTATTTAATTGCTCATTAAAATATAGTATAGTTCTTAATAGTATATAGTAATATATTAATTTATGTATACTATTATTTTAATTATTTTATTATAATAATAATTAAATCATTTACTATTAATAATTGTGTATACTTATTTTATAAATTATTTTATTATATTATTATTAAACAATTAATAGTTATAATATTATTAATATTTGTAATTATTTAGGAAGGTGAGGAGGTGCATAATTAATAAGTGGTTATTTTCATTTAAAGAAAGAATAATTAGAGATAAAGACATAGTTAAAATTTATAAAATTTTGAGAGGAAAAAAAATAAAAGTTTTAACATCCCAATCCTCTTTTTATAGTAACTAGTATGCAATACGTGCGTTGCACGTGATGCATATTAAGAAACTACAAGAGTCAACATCTATAATGTTTTCATAATTATGCATTTAACTTATACGCAATACACAGGATGAATGTCAACTTAGGATAATGTCCATAGAGAAGGAACCTAATTAACCACATATATGATTCGCGTGATAAGAGTGACTGTACAATCAAGAAGGAATAAGGATAGAACACTAAAAACGAATAATTACCCATTTATGAAAGTATTCATTTATGTTATTTTGCACAAAGAAGAGATTTGATCTTGAGCATTCTCTTGGCTAGAGGGTAATGTTTGTCTGGTTACTTGTTTCAATTTTTCTTTCTGTACTTGATCATATTCTCATAATAGCAGCATTAAAGGTGTATTGTAGCCATTTCTTCAGCTTTATTGGCAGAAGCAGGTAGCTAACAGCTAAAATAGAGTGATTATAACTTATAAGAAGTCTCTGAGAGGAAAGATCAAGTTGTCACAAGAACTTATCATATTAATGTCTAATACTCGGAAAGACCGTGGTGTACTATATGCTGCCCTTCTTCTTTCCATATTTTGATTCCAGTATATTGGTAAGCATAAATTGAGCATATCTAGTGATACACTTTTGAGGAAAGAAACCACTTAAGAATTTGATAACACAATTGACGTCACTAACCAGATACACCAACTTTTAGTATGCGTAATCACAGTATCAGTTTATAAGCACTTAATAGTATGCGTAATCACAGTATCAGCAGAAAGCACTTTTGTTAACAGTCCCACCTGGTAAACCAACTGGACTAGCTCTTTGTGTAACCAGATTTTTTGCAGCCAAATTATGAAGCCATGGGTGAAAATGTTTTAAAACAAGTTGCATATCAGTACAATAAAACAAGCATTTGCTAACTTACTCCATTGCCTCCTCAAGAGCTATGGGAAGCCTGTGCTCTTCATTATATGCAGGGTCTATCAAAGATATATACTTCTCCGCGGGACCAAAGATAGTTGGGCATGGAACCTGGAAAATTCTTGCCGAATAGCAACATAGTTAAACAGAAAGTTGAGATCTAACTTAACTGCATCAACTAACATGATTTCTTAATAAGGGACAGATGCTAGTCAAGAGTGTATGATATACACCTCAAAAACCAATATATTTTCATCAATTGGTTCTACGCTTTCTTTGTTGTAAAAGATTAACTTTCATTAGCATATAACCTCAGTATTTCCAACTCAAAATTAATAGTAATGGTAAGTAACACAAACATGATGATACGTAAACGTACTGGGATAGGAAGCATAGAAGAACTCATTCATAAATATATAGCATGTGAATATTCAACAATCTAGCCAATATTAAACGCTAATAGAGTTCAGTAGGAAAACATGAGAGAGAAATGCAACTAAAATTATCAGGGAACATAGAAGCACACATTGGTAGAAACTTCAGCCTAGTAACACAACGTATGCACCAATAAGGTGCATCGCATTTTCCTTATGCTACAAAATTGACAGGAAGCCTCTTTTCACCATCAAGAGGGGCAAACATGGACTTCCTACAGGTTCTTGACACCCATTTATCGAAACATCTCCACTTATATTGTTTCGGTCCATACTAGTCTTTGTATGAAACTACTTACACCATCCCAAATCCTACTCGTCTCTAAGTCTTCCAGGTTTACAGTTACACCACTACATTAGAAATAAAAACACTGCATTGTCAATTGGAAAAAAAAACTACATGATTTCGACCAGAAAAAACTCTAAATTCAACCGCGTGAACAAATTATTTCTCAGTCCAGCAGTCCCAAAGGTTCCCATTTTCAGTTAAACTGAGGAAAAAGAGGCAATGTAATATTTTCACATGATTCCTATATGATATCTCAATCAAATGAGAGAAATAATGGCATTAAGATGCATAAAATATCATGAGCAAGTAAATCATACGCTAACATCCCCTCTCCTTGAACAATAAGAAATAACAAAATGAGAATGTATTCATATTAACGTCTTAAGAACTGAAGAACAAACAAATCAATGTTTCTCTATATCTCCGCTACTAATGACCATAACACACCATATGGCATTTAAACTGTATATAAACGTCAACCTTTTGATAAATAAATTGCACGCCAAAATAAAATGAAGGAGTTGAACACAAGAATCTACTATTTTCCTGGTAAAGGAGAAAGTAAATATATGGAGATAATTTAAGTGAAAATATGCCAAGCACAAAAACCCAAGAAAATGAGAAACAGTGTGAATATTTCTTTATAAAAATCAATAAATAATTTTAGCAACATCTTGCATGACACCATTGATGGGCTATTAGAAGAGATCGAACTGTTCCGGTTATTCTCGGCAGAACATACGAAAGAGTAAAGTAGTACAAATTAGAGGAAACCAAACAGACTAAATATAATGTCATTGAAATATCCATGTAACCACATCCACTCTTCCATTATAAGTTCAATAGAAGTTTCACACCAGGGATGCAAAATACAAACAAAACACAATCTATTTCCAAAGTGTTACTACTTAATTCACCAACTAAAGCAAATTACCTCTTGCATCTGTATTTACCAGATGATGCAATGTTGTTTTTCAGGGATCTGGTGTTGATCAAGGTTCATGCTGAGGGATGTGATTGATTTGAGGAAAAATAGGTGGCAGCAGAGAAGGAAAGTTGAAGGTCCAAAGAGGATTGAAGAGGCACATAGAGATGCAACGCAAGAACTGTTGCGCGCACCGATTGACTCGTGGCATAGGGGGAATAAAGAGGCAGGGGGGATTCATCCGTTTCTCAGTGGTTGAGAAACAGAAGAATCGAAGATGAAGAGTCAAGGGGGAAGCGCGGGGGCAGAGCGGCAGAGGAAAGGGCAAAATAATAATTAATTTAGATAGAAATATAGGATAAAATTATAATTAAGCAATTTGAAAAGGGTAAATGGGCATGCAAAAGTTTTGTCACTTGTTTTCTCTTTTAGAAATAGTATAAATATAGATATATATATATAGATATAGATATAGATTTATACATAACTTCGTTTCCAGCTGTTCCTACATTTTATACAATCACCAACTCACACCACATACTCAGCTCCGGTCCATCCTTATCCTTCATATTTGAAATTTTAAGTCATTACAAAATTTAAAATACATAAAGAATAGTGTTATGGTGGAACAAAGTCCTATTAAAGAGGATGACTGGAATTATCAACTACTTTATAATTCAAGAGCTAAGAACAAATGTGAAGCATTGTCATTTGTGTACTTAATGCACATTTACCCAAATTTGAAAATGTCGAAGATCTAATATGGCATTCTATAAAAGCACATATGTTTTTAAATGTTTTTAGTATACCATACGTGCGTTGCACGTGATGCATATTAAGATGACTGCAAAAATCAGTGAACCTCACATAAACTCATTGCAAATAACACCGAATCAAATTAGTTGCATATTCTTTACTATAAAAATAGGAAATTCTTATTGGAAAAGTGATCAATAAAGCTAATGCCAACTTACAGATTGATGGCTTCCCAATTGAAGAAAAGATCAAATTACCAAAAAAACTTTCATTGTCACATAGGATATGTTTGACTCATAATACTTTAAACAAACAAACACTATTTAAAAGGTACTTATTAAAATCAACATAGGTGCAATATCCTCGACATAATAGTTTAAATAAACATAATTAAGTGTATTCATCATAGTGCTATAAATGATGTATCTGTTTGTTGGAAAATTTGTAACAAGAAGAATAGTAAAAAGAATTGTATTTGATTTATTCTCTCTAACTGCTTAGAAAAAGAATGTTTACAACTCTCTTAACTCTCGATTACAATTGGATTTCCTGATTACAAAAGAGAAGAGAATTGATCTGAATCCTCTCCTTTGTTTAAAACTGGGTTCTTCACGGTGGCGATGAGATGCCTCCCTCGAATGCTCGCGTCGAGTTTGCTTCTCGTTGACGATCCGACGTCTTGATTCACTGGAACGATATCTCCTCCTCACGATTTGACGTTGTGGAGGACTTGCGTGGCAAGTTTTGAGAACTCTGAATGAGTTTGTTTGATCTTAACCGTAATTGGTTAGACAAGCCAAGGATTTCTTCTTTTCTGTTAAAGAGAATGATCCCCAAAGCCCCTTGACCGGATCTCCCTTCGTGGCTGAGAAAAATCCTCTCCCTAACTCTGTTGAGTTTATTGATATTTATAGGGGGATTAGGGGTATAACCGCCCCCATAATCCGCGCCTAAGTGGGGGATTAGTTACCCCATTAATCGGGTGTAACAACCCACGTAAACCACCTCCCCAGATCGTGGGTGAAGAGCGGTTTCGGGATTGCCTGATCAGGTTTGAACAAGTCAAACGCAAGTCGTGCGTTGTTGGGCCTGGACCTGCGTACCGACGGTGATTAGAACTGCGTTTGAGCAGCGGTGACGAGCTGCGTTGGGCATCGTTGGAGCTGCGTTGGGTAGCGATGAAGAGCTGCGTTTGAGCTGCGTTGGGCAGCGGTTGGAGCTGCGTTGGGCAACGATGAAGAGCTGCGTTGAGCTGCGTTGAGGCTACGTTCGGCAGCGGTTGTGAGCTGCGTTGGGTAGCGATTGTGAGCTGCGTTGGGCAGCGGTTATAGCTGCGTTGAGCAGCGGTTGGAGCTGCGTCTGGCAGCGAGTGAAGCTGCGTTGAGCTACGTTCGTGGCTATGAACGCGGTGCGTCTTGATGCTGGTGTGCGGAGAGGACTTCCGCAGCTTGATTTGAAGAGACCGTCGATTTGTAGTCTCTTTCTGTCGAAGCGTTGCAAAGATCGTCATTTTGTAATCTTCATCTTGGCTCCTTGAGAATATGAGAGTCGTCAGATTGTAACTCCCGATGTTGATTGTGAAGACTATTGATTAGAGCTTTCATCAGTTGTTGTGAAGGTCGTCAGATTGTAACCTTCAGCGATCTACGTGAAAGTCTTCAAATTGTAGCCTTCTGGAAGTCGTCAAATTATAACTTCCATCATCGGTGTTTGATGGGGAATCAGCTATCTATTGTGATTTTTAGACAGCCTACAGTATCACTTCTCACTTTCTATTTTAATATTTTTATTATTCATGAACTTTCTTTTGTTCATATCTTTTTTCAGGCTTGTCATACTCTTTCGCTTCAGTAAAATGTCCTTTGAATCTTCATCTTCATCACATTCTATTGGTTCGAAGTTGTTTGGGCTGCATATTTCTTGAGCGGTTATTCTTCCTTTAATTCTTTTCTCTTCATCTTTCCTGTTCATCCTTACCAAGAAAAGATATTCTTTGTCGCAACAGCTCATCATTTTCTGGTACATAGGTGATAAGTGCTCCTGCATTATATTTATGGTCATTTTTTCTATTTTACTAATTTACTAATTTTATGGAAAAAAGATTTTATATATTTGAAATAAATAATGTTATATTACCTTTCCTTCTTCATTAAATGAATCTACATATTCTTCAGCTGAACAACCAGTTAGAAACCGAGCTTCATCGAAAAGTGTAACATATGCCTTGTCGATATGATCTTTAACTTCCAATCGCATAAGGTACCTTGATGTGAAAATTTAATGTTATTTTTATTTTTTTATAAATAAAATTTAAAACTTACTTTATTTTACATTCCGCATCTTCAGTATTGTAATTGTTGCAGTTAGCTATGCTGTCTTCAACAAAAACCTTTCTTTGACAACTCTTGTATGCGGGGTAACAAGGTGATTCTGGATTGATTATTGCTGATATTTCTGCTTTAAAGTAGGAATACATATTCTAAAAAATAGCAATCAAGTTATAAATTCAAAATTTATTATTATTTATCTTGTTAATATCTTAACCAATATAATAAAATACCTGTTTTGTAGTTGTTGATGATGTGATGATATCACCAAGCATAACCTTCTTAGACCTTCTCATTAGCTTCGATGGGGTCTGCTGCATCAGTTTCTCATAATTTTTCCCCTTCCCTGTCATCCTATATTTAAGACATGTATTATTTTTTTCAAAATTATATTAGGAAGGATTTTATTTGCATAAGCATTACCATTCATTAAGAGTGTGTGCTTCAGTAATGTTTGGGTCTATCAAAAATATTGTTGCAGGCTTTGATGATAGTTGCGGAACTCCTGTATTCATTATATGGTTACTTTTTGGTTATATAAATTTTTTAAAACAATTAAATTAAAAAGTCTTACCCATATATCTATTTGCAGTAACATTAATTATTGCTATAATTGGTTTTTGTTTTTTCTTGTCTTTGAATACTTGACCTTCTTTCTCTGCATGCTCTCCCCATAATGTTAATACCAATGGATCTATCATGTGTCAATTAAAAAAATTGTTAAATGGATATGTTAGTATTTTAATATTTGTTATTTAAAAATCATTTCTTATTTAAAAACACTTACTCTTCATTCATTATTGTGATCTCCCTTCTAACTGATATATTTGTTGTGTACAACGGTCTCACTGAAGTGATGAATCCTAACACATCTGTATAAAGATTAAAATTTTATTGCTTAAAATTTTAATTTTGTATTACAAATGCTATGTTATTAAGATTAAAATTTTTGCATACCGAAAAATATATTTTCATTATTTGTCTTTGTCACCTCTTCGAATTGCTTGAATGAAAATGGTAGGGTACCAATATTGATTTCATTTTCGGATACTGTAATTTTTGTGTTTTGTCCAAAAGCAAGCTCAAAATTTGGATTCACCGATACATATTTCCTATTTATAGGCCTGACTATATCATTCTTGATGATAATGGTATTGTTGAGATGGATGTATTCCTCAAATGTTTTTATTGTAGCATTGAATAGTGTGGCTTGAATCTTTGTTCCCTGTATTTATTTGTTGTTACTTAAACTTTAAAATAAATTACCAGTTAAGTAAAAATTTAATGAAAATCAAATGTAATAATAAATATTTCATTTGAAGAATTGTACTTACCTCTTCGTCAATCACAATAATCTTTTGAACTTGACCTGAACCTTTTGACGATAATAATTACTCCAAGGACACTTTTAGTATAAGCACTTTGATTGAGAAAGATTCTTGATATAACTTCAAATCCTTAATGAAGCTGTTTTCACCTTTACGTTGTCTTTCAGCAGTCATCTTTCCTGTAACAATAGTAAATATTAGAAATATCAAATAAAGTATTTTTTACAAATTATAATAATGATATTTATTTTTTTCACCATCTTCTTATTGCAATATTTATTGCTATAAAATAAGTAAATTTAATTTTGATATATTTGTTATTGATATTAATTTAAAATAAATAAGTTTGTCATTTAAATTTTTTTTCTAACCTTTCTCTGGATAGAACTTCTTTGTAGACGATATTTTTGGTGTATGTATATCCTTTCTTTTGTTTTCTTTCACCTTTAACCAGCACTCTTGTATTATTTGTTGATACACCACGAGATAAAGCAACGTATAATTGTTCATGTGAAAAAAAATGGTGTGGTAAATAAATACCCACTGTGCGAATTGTTTGCCCCTGTGCTTTGTTTATTGTCATTGCGAAGCATAACCTTATAGGAAATTGTTTTCGTTGAAATTTGAAAGGGTAATTTTCATTTTCAGCTGGTGATAATGGTATCCTTGAAATCATGACTTCTTGACCCGCATGATGACTTTTTGTTATTTCTGCTTTAATAACATTTTTATCAAATTCTTTGCAAACCATTCTAGTTCCATTGCAAAGTCTATTTGATGGGTCAAAATTTCTAAGCAACATTATCGGGCAATTCTGCTTCAGCTTTAGCTTGTACGGTGGAAGACCATTAGGCATCAACTTGTTTAAAAATTCTTCTTGGTAGTAGTTATTTGGATCATCAATAGCCTTGTCAAAACTATGGAAAATAATCTCATCACCAGGTAGTAAAGATGCTGCTACTCCTGAAGTTGCAGTTGCTATTGTAATCATTCCTTTTGATCTGACATTGGCAAGTATAGTTTTGTACAAGAATGTTTTTTCTGTCCCTCCAGGACCATCTATGAAAAAAACTCCTCCCTTATTCATATTAAATCTGTCCATTATTATTTCAAAAACTTTTCTTTGATCTTCGTTTAATTTGTACTTACCATCTATATCTTATTGACAGACTTCAACATCTATCTCATCGTGTATGATTCGTAGATTGCATGATGGATTATCTATTTCATCCTCTTAGAATTTAGGTAAATCAAAATCTTGTATTGTCTTCCCCATGCTCTCTAGGAAATAATTAACTCCCTCTAATGCCCATGCAGTTTGTTCTACATCTGTCGCTATAGATCTTTGAACGAAATCTTCAGACATTGCTGGTCTATATCTCTCCCATAATAATCTGACATTTGTTGGTTGACAATAAATCAGAATTGTTGCAAATAATCTTCTTAATGCGTATGACATCTTGAAATTTACTGCTTCATCTAAGCATTCGACTATACTATTGTCGGATTCTAAGAGTCCTCTTTTCTGTGCTGACTCTTTAAAAGTCTTCACAAGTAATCCATCAACAGTGAGCAGGTCATTCCAATAAGTAGGATCTTTAACATGATTCAATAAAAGCCTTAAATAATATCTCTCCCCCTCTATAGGATTTGCTGAATTTATTCGTCCAATCACAGCCTTTTTTTCCTTTCATTCCAACATTTCTTTCCTACTACCCACACATAATGTTTAGGAAATTCTTTGTACAACAACATCCTTGCTTTTTAATCTGAAGCACATTTTCTAAAGAATTCTGTAAGCATTGTCTTAGCTGTGTACTCCCACGTCATAATATTTCGAAGATCTTTATTATTCTAATAATAAACATTTTGCTTATTTGGAAGATGTAATTGGAGGTTAATAACAGGGGGTTGTATATCATTCATCTTACATTCAAAAATCCGCCAAATTGCTTCTTGTGCTGATACCCATCTTGCATCTCGGTATTGTTTGATCTCATCTACTAGATGTGTTGCCTCATTTGATGCAAAGCACACAGCTACTTTGCCATGCCCTTTGTATATATATTTATAAAGATATTTTACAGCCTTAAGTCCAGAGCATACTTCAACAATAACATGATAATTATACCTACTTAATAGGTAAGGATTGTATGGAACAATCCATTGATTGTCTAAAATTGTGTTACGTACAAAAATTTTCTTTCCATCATTCCTTCGCATGTATATTGGATAGCCATCACCCCCTAAACTTTTCTTTGAACAAAAAGGACGTGGGTAGTGATATTTACATTTTCCGTCAACCATGCATGGACTTGTTTTCCTCAACGATCCACAAGGGCCATGAACCATATGTTTTACCACCTTCGCATGCAACATTGGAAATAGTGATTGATCTGGTAATTCTGTCGATATAAATTTATCAAAATGATCTGGGCTCATTAGCTTATATTCATGTTTCAAAATTAATAATATATGAGCATGTGGAAGTCCCCTTTTCTAAAATTCAATGACATAGACACATGCAGCTACTTTACCAAATACTTCTTTCTTAAATAGCTGGTCTTTAAGATCCTCTATTTTCCCTCTAAAAACTCTAGAAGAAAGATCTGGTCTATCCTGTGCTGTTTGTCCATTTAGAAGCTCATTCCTTATTTCATCCCAATCTGGATTACATGTTATTGTAATGAAGAGATCTGGTTTACCATATCTTTGAACAAGAGCCATAGTGTCCATATAACAACGCCTCATATCTCTTGGTCCTCTAATGAAAAATGGTGGTAAAACTACTCTATGTCCAACTTGATCTCCACGTGTTTCCCCAGTAGTAACACTATTAACAATTCCTTGATACAATTCTACTCTTATATTCGATTGTTGTTTTCTAAAGAAATCAAGTCGCGTTGTCTCTAACTTCACATACATGTCCACAGCAAACTGTTGAAATAGTCGTCCAGCAAGTAGCAGAATTGATTTTATTGGATTCCGAATTTGAAGCTTGTAGCAATAATACTCCCTACAAGAAACATATTGCCCTCCTTGTCTTTCGATATCTGTTATAAGCTTAAAAAATTGTAAAAATTGATAAGATATGATATATTTTACTTATGAGATTAAAATTTGGCGTTGGTTTTACCTTCTGATTCCTCCTCATTAAGCTGTCTAGCTAAATCCAATGTCTGACTTTCTTCGGTCATATTTAATTGTATTCTTTCATTCCGACCTTTGTAGATAACTTGTTTCCAGCCACTCTCACAATTTGGAAATAAAATCAGATATTGTAGAGGATCATAACAACTATAATAATGTTTGACTTGATGCCTTTGTCCAGAGTGCTCTTGTATTATAATCTCTCTATTTAACGGTTCATTTGGATTGTATCCTTCTATCCAAATTGCTGTCACTTGCTCTGCTGTTGGAGAGTTGTAAATCCTTTGGTCAAGATTGGTGTTCTTAGATATACAGATTTGTAATTCTCTCAACGTTGGTACATCTTTAAGCCTCCGTAGAATTTTCGCATAAGGATTGTCTTCTAGGATTTTCATTATAGTCTTCATTGTATTTTCTGATTATTTCCCTTCTTGTAAAACATTCATCCTATTTTGCAATTCATTATCCGTGTCATAAAAATATAACTGGAAGAAGCGAGGTCTATCATTTTGTGGTATCAATCCAGGCAAACTATGGTAAATCTGACCTTGCACTCTAAAAGTGCATATTCCATCCCTTGAAGATGCCAAGTTTTTATCAATTGCTACCCCAAATGAGGTGAATGAGAAAACACTATTGTATGCTCTAATTTTTCTCCTAAACTCAACACCCTCATTACAATCCGATGTTAGCAAGTTATATAATTCATCTGGGATATAAGGTTCCACAAGTATTGTTTCTCCATTATTACAGCAAAAAGATGGACTCTCATATTCAAATTTCATTACTCGACAATGGATGCAACTTGCTATCTTTCCAAGCTTGTGTAGTTCTGAACAAGACGACCTTGATATATTTGTTCCTATACGATTGTAATATGTTATTAGTTAATTTTGTATACTGTAGAAACTTAAATTATTATATTTATAAACTTATCAAAGCTCACCATTGCATTCAACTTGGTAATTGGATGCTCGTTCTAGCCAACATACACTTCTTTTCATTGATTGATCTTTTGCATTTGGACTATTATCCATAGTCCTCTTTATTCTCTTATTTTGACACATCCTTCTAATATAAGCTTCTCTTTCCTTAGTAGTTAACGCATTGCAGTAATTTTTCCTTTTCATTTTCTTTGATGCTGTTGATAAATTTATATGAATATATTAGAATTATTTGTTATTGATTATCTTGAGGATGCATTAGAAAAATTAAATTTGTTCGACTAACCTTCATTTGGTTCCATTTGTTTTTCCAATTATTTTTCACGCAAACTTGTGAGAATATTATTTGAACTGCAAAGGAATTGAACATTAATTTATTTTTCATATTAATCTAGTACATACATATAATAAATTTAAATTTTAAATTTTAAATGTTTTGAATTCATTTATTATGTGTGAAAATTCATAATGTAGTTAAATTCAATTAGTTAACATAGTAATTGCACACTAATAAAACTAATGTTATAATTAATATACGAATTATATAAAGCATTACTTTTGAAAAGGAAATGTACCTTGTTTTCCTTGCTGTAATTGTTGTTTGATCTTAATCTTGCATTCTGACAAAAATATTGAAAATAAAAAGTTAGTACAACCATATATGAAAATAAATTTCTTTGGTTTAATTATTATTACGAGGTATATTTTTGTTCGGCGTCAAATATCTTGCAGTCCATTATCCCATACTTTATTAATATCTGCTGAATCATAAATATTGTGTAATTTTGGTTATTAAAAAGTCAACCATGGAAGCATATCAGAAACTAAATTCTACCCTCGATTGTGGAAACCCGTAGGAAATCGTAGTTTGTATGGGGAAGGATGTCAACAATGATTGATAAACAGCCATTTATTTTACATTAATTTATGTAAGGTTTTAATATGATACTCAATGTTGATATTAATAATCAAACATAAGGGATGGATAGTATCATATAATAACGTGTTTCACTTGAATAAAATAATCAAGTAAGATGAATTGATAAGCTGCTTTATTGTCATATGATCTTGGGCTAGGAATAAAATATTCCACTTGAATAAAATAATTAAGTAAAGTGAAAAGGATGAGCTGCGCCTTAAGTAAGTAACATCAACATAAATATGAGTATGAACATATTCTAAATGTAAATAATCCACATCCCTACTATAATAGTACATAATAGTACAGACTCTCATAGTAATGACATATTTTAGTTCATACATTTCCTCATATAATCTCACTAAATGAGTCATTTTCATTGTTACAATTCCCGTTTTAAAATGCTTTTATTCTTAAGGAAAAAACTCTCTTTTGAATATCATATGTTCTAAAGAGAATTGAGAACAGATAGAAAGTATGAGCTAATGAAGATATGGAAATATATAATTCAAAGAAGGCATAATTAGATTATGAATGGATGTGATCGATTCAAGTAACTAATAGTAATAAACAGCCATTTATTTTACATTAATTTACAGAAGGTTTTCTGCGTTGATGATATCTGGTGAAGCTGTTGCAAGTACAAACTATATAAAGTATTATTTTTGTAAAGGAAATGTACCTTATTTTCCTTGTTGTAGTTTTTGGTTGTTTTTAATCTTTAGACCTAGCTTTATACCTAGATAAAAAAAAGAAAATTAAAAGTTAGTATTATATCTTATGCATTTGTTCAAGGTATCAATTGTTCAATTTTATATTGAAGACCTACAAAAGGTCATAACATTTCATCCATAAAGAAACCTTGTGAAGCTCTAAAGATGAACTAATAACTTTGTAAACCATATCTTATCATAATCATAATCATAAAATCATAAATCATAAATCATAAATCATAAATGGCTAAAATTGAAGTATCATTAATACTTCACACAAAACCATATCATTCATAAACCTGATGGTAAAGAAATATAAAGAGGTAAACATAAGTTTTTTCACATAACTTAAGCTAATTAAAACAACTGAAATTTATAAAATTTTCTAACAACATGATTCACAAACTCATAGACCTTAATTTATTTTATTGACTTGACATTTATTTTTCTAATACTTGTCTCAACTCATTTTTTCTTCTCCTGGCGAAATTTCCATATAGCTGCTAGAATTTCCATAGCTTTAGCAAACAATTTATCTGCTTCTTCTTCATCTTTGATTTTAACAGTAAAAGGGATATTAACTTCAGGAGTAGCAGGAGCATCTTCGCTAGGTACATAATCAGGATCTGAATTTTCAACCTTCACTTTTTTGTTAACTTCAAAAGAGCTCTCCTCATCATCGTCATCATAATACTCCTCAATGGAAGGTTCTTCTTCATCATCATTTGATGAAATTTATATAATTTTCTTGTCATTAACAAACTTTTTAAATTCATATTGTTTAGGAACTGATTTCTGGGCAGTGCGTTTCAATAACATCTGTTATGAAACAATGAAAGGAATTATTAATATAACTATAATATAAGTCTTGACATTATAGAGAACATATCGGCTGCCACGAACACTATAATAACATGATAAAGAAAGGAAGTATTGTTAAATGGAAGGTTTATGTAAATTTCAATCAAAATATGCTCAACAATATTGTGGCAATTGAAGTTTAGCTATAAATGCTCGTTAACCTATTATTATAATTAAAATTATTTCTAAAGTACTAAAGTAAAATTAGAGTTGTAATAATTAATTAACCAAAAAAACAATACAAGATACGAGTGGTAGATTCGCACAGCACATCAACATTAATTAATTTCTTGCCATATATTTCTATGGTTAGTGCAAACTATAATAATACACCATTCAAAATATTTGAATTATGGAGAGGGGAAATTATAAAAATAAAAAGAGTCTCTGAAGTATGAACGCCTTCATCCAAACTAAATCATGTGACATCCTAATTGAACATTAATGCGGCTAGCATTTGACGTTTGAAAAAACCACAAAAGGAATTATTAATACAGCTATAATATAAGTGTTGACACTTTAGATATAATATCGGTTGCCGCGAACCCTTTGACATGATTGGTACTCTTTCATATTGGTTACTTTTAATTAATTATATTCTAATATAGCAATTACTCAATGACAATTAAAATTTTCTAATTGAAAGATTACATTCAATACAAGTATTTCTAACAAATTTTTTTTGAAAGTTGTTATGCCCTATAACTTGTATGGCTAGGTATAACAAAGGAAAAGCTTGGGTTATGAACATGAGCTTGCAGGCAAGGATCAGGTTAGTAAATTAGTCTCATAATATGCAATTCTTCGTGAACGTCAGCAACACTTTCATATAGTTCATTTTAAATTAAATAAAACAATTGTTAAGTAAATACAAATATTATAATTGAAGTGTATAATGGAGTGAAAAGAACCAAATTCTGCTATACAGATGTGAAAAAAATTGTTTTCAGAGTTCAATATCACATGAAGAAGTAATAATATTACTGTAGAAAATCGTAATAATATTACTGTAGAAAATCATAGTCTAGAAAAGATCTTAATCTTAACTTATTAAAAGATTCCATGTGGAACCTTTGAGAAAAAGAGGACACAGAGACAAAAAAATTTATAATGTATACAAAAGAACAAATGAAACTATAATTCCAATTTATTTCAGATAGACATTATCCTGTTCAACAGCATCCATATAGTCAATAGATTCAGTACACAAACATATAAACACATACAACAAACAGAGAATAGAAGGTCTATCAGCAGAAAACTAAGTAAAAATAAAAATAAAAATAGAAAATCACAGTTGATAACAAGTCTAACCCAGAATCCACTCATTTTCCATAAGCATAGACAATAATTATGAATCAATATGAGGGTAAAAACCTTTATAATTGACCTAAAACCTACCAGCAAACAGAAGAAGTGTCAGATTATTAACCAATTGTGCTTGCACAAACATATATCTCCAGAAAACTCCACCGATACCAAACCTTCCACGTGCAAATTAAATAAAAATGACCAAGAAAAGCGAAAAATACCTGTTGTTATCTAAACGAGCCATTCTATTGAATCTTAATTCAATCTGAATTATGTAAACAAGAAAAGGCAGAAAATTACCCATTATTAACACTACTATTAAATGCAATTTTAATGATCATGACACATATTGATATGCATGTATGGAACACATATCTGATATTAACAATTTATTTAAATAGAATAGATTATATTAAATATAAGATGAATGTATATGTGAAATCTGAATACTACTACACCGTTGCAAATTACCTATGAATTCTGTTGAAATGTCAAATAATACATGATATAAGTGTGTTAACATATCTAAGTTTATTAAATATGATATGATTAATTTTACATATTAAAATTAATCATTATTTTGAATGCTTTCATATTGTAATAAATTGTGTCACTACATATATATTATTCAAGGTATTTTCAGACACATTATAGGTTTATGTATAGTATAACACGTACTAATATATATCATACAGATAAGCAACTCAATAACATAAGGAAGCTTAGTTATAGAAGATTATAATGTAATAGATATATCAATAGGATCAAAGTATATTATGTATTATAAAATATGATAAATAAGTTAAATAAAATATGAGTTTGCAAGAGACTAAACAGATGTTCTAATACGTGTTTAGAAATTTTACAATATTTTAAAAAAATGTAATTACTAATTATGATTGGGTCATATATACATAAAAATTATGCAATATTTCATCACTATTTAAACCAAAACAATTACCTTTAAGGTATAGTAGAGTCTATTTAACAGAATGTTCGGGGTAAAAAAGTATATCAATAGTATCAAAGTATAGTATGTATTATAAAATATGATAAATAAGTTAAATAAAATATGAGCTTGCAAGAGACTAAACAGATGTTCTAATACGTGTAACCCATAAAAAAAGGTCTCGAGTATAGAATAATATCAAACAAGAAGGTAATGCATAATCTTCTTCTGGCAATCATACTGCAGGTCAGATTCTTGATATTAAGATAGTGAGAAATTATACCTTAATAAGCAAAAATTATTGACACATGAGAGAACTATTTAAATATTATAAATGCCCTGTACCTGCTATCCTATTAGATGAGTACTTACAGTTCTGCTGTTACATATGAGATTTCGTAAGATTCTAAATAAAAATGTAATTGCTTGAGTTTTAGCATTTTAACGTAAAGGTACTAATTTATCCTTTAATATAATACGTGAGTTAAACTACATCCCTTGATATTCCATGACCATGAAACGTACCTAGTCTGGCTCACAGTGAATGGGCTGGCTTTGAGCTGAATGTGAGTTTGGTCTATTCTGGACTGCACTAATTTAGGTTGCACTGCGTTTATGTTTCACGGTGTGGGAGGGGGTAGACAGGATGAACATGTGCAATAATGTAATTACTAATTATGATTGAGTCATATATACATAAAATTATGCAATAATTCATCACTATGTAAACCAAAACAATTACCTTTAAGGTATATTAGAGTCCATTTAACAAAACGTTCGAGAAAAAAATCCGTGCATATATCAAATTATTTTATTCAACTCAAAAAAATGAAGTTAAAACCCAAACGCAATAGCAGTTTAATAATATTCAACAGATTTCATCAAAAATACGTTACAAAATGATAGAATTGTGAGAGAAAAATCATAGAAATCATAGAAATAAAATAAAATTTTGATTTACCTTGATTGATAGCTTTCTACTCCTCCAATCAATCTCGGTCACCTAACAGCAACAATCAAATAAAGATAACCCATCAAAAAAATCAAACTGGTTATTACAATAATTACAAAAAGGTAACAAGAATAACCAATATCCATATCCATACTTACAATTGGAAGAAAACCCCTTCGTTGTTCCATCAAAATTGCAGCGAAAGGTATTTATAGAATCACCAAATGGAAGGGGAGAGCAGGTGAGAGGTAGAGGGAAACTGACGGAATTCTGAACGTCGAAATAATTTAGAGACGGGGAGAGGGAGAGGGGCAGGGGAAAGCAAGGATAACGGAGGTAATAAAGGGATTTGGGCGTTTTCAAAGAGAGAGGGAGAGGGGAAGAGGAGAGGTCGTGTCGGTGTTGAGAAACGGCATAAGAAGGGAGATGAAGAGGCGGTTGCGAAGGGGATAAGAAGGGGAAAGTGTATATTTTAGATTATTATAAATTATAATAGTTATATTAGATTGGATAAAATTAGAATTACAAAATTTGAAGGGTAATTTGGGTATACAAAAGTTTTGATAATGGTTTTCTCTTTTATAAGTAGTATAGATATAGATATAGATATAGATGTCTCAAATTGAACAGATTGACTCAATAAATGACATGGGAGGAATTAGTAAGTTGAGCAAGATACTTACGGCTATTGCTCTCAATACGTGTAACATCGATAAGGACCCCCAGAAACAAACTTCTCAAGCATTGAAAGCAGAATAAACCCAAAAAAAAAAAAATCTCATGTATATGATGTTAGCGTCCCTTCTAACTAGCGCCTGGTCTTCTGAACAATGTGACATGTTAATATTTTAGGAAGCTTTGTTATTTTCATGGCAAAAAGCTTATAAGAGGAGGATTTGCCAAATTCAAAGTTGCTCAACAAATAAATAACAGCTACTTTGCTGATAATGCAAGAAAAGAAGATTGCAAACCTGATGGCCTTTTTCGCTTGCATCAAACCATTATATCACCTCTCCAGAAACCCAGCTAATCTTCATCTCTCAGATATTTTCAGCAGATTTTTTTGTAAAATGCTTCTTTGGTGGTTGATCCAGTGCGGAAATAACACATGAAGATAATTGTATACCAAACCTCTCATTATTGTAAGCACAACCAAGAATAATCAAATAAGTTGGCATATAAATTCATACTTTTCATTCACTAGTGTGTCTACCGCTAGCATTTTATACAAGATACATCCCATCTCTATTGATGGAAGATCACAAGCTCGAGGCACAACCATGCATTTTAGAGAAATATTGGCCCCTAACTTGGGAGAGATGGAGAGTTATAAAACAAATTAATTACAATCGTTACTAGAACATTGTAGATTATCATTCATATATCAAAAGCTACAACTACTCCCCTTTATATAGAGTTACAATAAAGGTTATTGTGTGTAGGCAATGTGGGACTAAACTTAATTGCCTAATCATAATTATTCTCCTAATCATATTTATAATATCTCTCAATCACCATATCTCTAAGAGAACTCCTAATATATCTTGCCTAATATAATATTATATATTTCCTATTTACTTCTAACAACAACCAAATAGTAAACAGATAACATTATCTAATCAAAACATAATCATGTTCTGCTTCAGGCGAAGGATAAAGGCACGAGTTATGTTTCATGCTTCTTATTTCTCCTAGGATTATATTTTACATTCACCATGCCTTATAACAGATAATGGTTTTGTGTATACTAAGTCAATTTGTGAACTGCAAAATGACCTGTGGCTGTTCAGTACTTGTGAAAGCAAAAAAAGTTTCCACAATTTTCCCGAGAAGTATGTCTGATTGCAGTTGACAATATTTAACCATCTTCATTGCAAAATTCTAGCAAAGCACTAAGAGTCTCATGTTGTTGCCATAAATCATGTGCATTGAGAATAAAGTTGCAGGCCTTCTAAATTAATTTTTTTTTTAAAATTTCAAGATTGTATTGGGAATTAAAAAACCTTTTTGCATGAAGTGAATACAATTAAACACGAAAACACAAATGGAAATAAGGAAAAGGAATAGAAACGTAACAAACCTCACAAAATATCAACAAGATTAAGGAGCCTTTGATAGCAAGAAGAGAAAAAGAAAAGAACCTCAATCACAAGATGATGCAACAAAAGAAAAATGACTCCAATAACCATAGATCCAATATGTGTTGGACATTTTGGTTCATGAAAAGACAATTTTGCCTTGTGAATAAACCCACATTGGAAGATGAGATGAATAGTAAGAGGCTTATAATGCTTTACATCATATTGGGCTTTGAGGAAGTGTTTTGGGCCTTGTATTGTTTGGGCTATTCCTATCACACACGCGTGAGCACGCGCGCCTTGCCGCGATGCGTTGCGTGCGCTGCATAGCACACGCACACCTTTTTGTTTCTCAGGATTTTATATTTTGACAATTTCTTCCGATTGGCCCGTTCGTAACGGATGCGGAGAATTAGACTCGGGGAGTTACGCGGATAGGGCATAACGGATGCGGAGTTACGCGGATAGGGAGCAACAGATAGTCTCCTCCAGCCTTATAAATAGCAGCCATCTCCTCCTCGGATATCACAGAGAAAAAAGACAGAGCTCAACACAATTTCTTCTTCTTGAAAGCCTCACTTTCAAAAGTTTCTTTTAATGTTTACTTTACTTTTCCGGGCAACCATCTTTGTCTGAGCAGAAGCTCTACTACTTACGCCCGAGTACAGAGGCCGACCGTTTTCTAGGGTCTTTTACCGCTAGGGGGAGAGGATAGACTATGCAAGGGGGAGAGGATCGACTGTGCTAGGGCGATAGGCAGGTCCTCTATTTTCTAGAGTAGTGAAATCACGACTGCACCCGTTTAGGCCTGATTTTTCAAACCTTTAATTTTAGATTTATACTAATTTTTTTCATTTTTTGATAGCAATCTAGAAGATAGATATTATTTCTTGCTGTTAATATAAAATCTAAAATTAATTGCTTTTAATTAATACATTTTCTCTGTTTTTTTTTGTTAAATTAAATAAATTAATTAATTTATTAATTTATATATATATATATATATATATATATATATAATGTTACTGTTCACCTGAATTACTTTTGTGTGCAGAGATTTAATTAATTGCTTTATTAATTTCTGTTTAAAAAAATACTGTTCACGAAGTATTTTGTGTACTGTTCATTATCTTTTGCTAATTTATTTACTGCATAATTAAAAAAAACTATTGTTCATAAAAAATTATATATTTTTATTGGAATTATTATCTTTTGATAGTTTACAAATCTAGTTCATATCTTAAGTCATAATCCTCTAAGTTACTAGTTGAGTGGTATTGACAAATCATTTATTCTTTCAGATACCAAATACCTAGACTAGTAAACTCAAATTGGACTTATGGCTAACCCTGATCATTCCAAAAGTGTTAAACCTGAAAAGTTCACCGGTGTAAATTATAAACGGTGGGCTAATCAGATGCGATACTGGCTTACCACATTAGGTTTTTTATCTACTATAGACATTCCCGAGTCTTCAACTAGTGGTTCTCAACCTTTAACTCCTGATCCTGAACAACTTGTTCCTTCCACTTATGGTTCTGGCGCTAGCTCCTTCTCTAGCTCTATGAAACCAGAAAAAATCAACTATCATTATTGTCATAGGATTCTTAGTGCACTTGCGGACAACCTCTATGACATTTATTATGAGTTCAAAAGTACTAAAGACCTATGGAATGCACTTGAAGCAGAATATGGCTATGATGATGTCGAAATTCTGCGTTTCACCTCTTCCTCATTCAATAAGTTCATGATGGTGGATGACAAACCCATTAATGAACAAATTCATGAATTCCAAGATTTCCTCTGTCACCTTCAATCAAAAGGAAACACCTTTACTGATGACTATAAAGTTTCATGTCTGATTGATAAACTCCACCCATCCTGGTCTAGATTTGCTAGAGATCCCCGGCACAAGCAAGAAGATCTAACCTTAATTGAATCCCTCAAGGCTATTCGTATTGAAGACCAGCATAGGCAAAATTCCAAAATCAAGTTTGAATCAAAAGCTAAAGTAAACTTGGTAGAGGATAAGCCTAAATCTAGGTATTTCAAACCAAAAGGAAAGAAATTTAAGAAAAATAATCAATCCTTCAACAAATCTTCTTCCAAATCCAATCCGAACTCTTCCAGCCATAAGTTTGATTGAAAGTTCTGCCATGTCTGTGGTAGAACCAACCACCTGGCTCCTAATTGTTTCATCCGGAAGAAGGAACCGGCTAAACATGCTCCTAAAGAAAATGGATCCAACAAAGTTAATATGATTGAAGAGAATCCAACTTCCTTCAGGCTGGTCTCTTCATCCTATCTTGTGAACTCTCTTACTTCTTTCACTGACTGGTACTTGGATTCTGGAGCTAATATTCATGTTTACAATGATCACTCTTTGTTGTCAACTTATCAGGAATCATGTGGAGGAAGCATAAGCTTAGCAGATGACTCCACCAATAAATAATTGGAAGTGGATGTATAGAGTTCACCATGACCTCTGGGAAAGCTCTGAATCTGCAAGGCGTCCATCATGTTCCTTCTCTCCGTCGAAAGTTGATTAGTGAATCTCTTCTCCTTAGAGATGGCTTTAGGATTATCAAGGAATCAAATAAATTTGTGATTACCAAGGATAATGTATTCATTGGAAAAAGTTTTATCTGTAATGGTCTTTTCAAACTCAATGTAAACAATTCCAATTCCAATGAAGTTTATGAGTCTTCTGTTGCACAAATTGTTGAGTCTTGCAATGTCTGGAATAGACGACTAGGACATGTCAATTTCTAAATCTTGCAAAGAATGATCAAATTGAATCTTATTCCTAAATCCTCTCATGATCCCTCATCTAAGTGTGAGATATGTGTTCAAGGGTAACACACCAAAAAACCCTTCAAGTCTATAACTAGAAACTCCGAACCTCTCGAATTAATTTATAGCGACGTGTGTGACTCAAACCGAGTTCTCACCCGAGGGGGTAGGAGATATTTTATGATATTTATAAACGATCACTCCAGATATTGTTACACCTATCTTCTCAGAACTAAAGATGAAGTCTTAGATAAGTTTAAAGTGTATAAAGCTGAATCTGAGAACCAACTTGACAAAAAGATCAAGATTCAAAGATCTGATTAGGGGGGGTATACCTCAAACGATATCTCTGAATATTACCAAGATCACGATATTATTCATGAGGTTACTGCTCCCTATGCACCACAGTCTAACGAGATAGTTGAGCGAAAGAACAGAACCCTAATAGACATGGTAAACTATATGTTACTCAGTTCAGGAGCACCTGAAAATCTCTGGGATGAATGTGACGCCCCTGGGTTCACACAAGGCTGCAATCCGAGGTGAAACCAGGAATGTCAAACCTGCCATGTAACACACCGTGCAATAATATGTTTCACCATCATAATTACTATCTCTCTAGTAGAGTCAAATAACATGTGTAGGTACAAAAGCAAGTAAAAGATAATACAAGAGTCAACTGATGAAATA
>BQKN01000850.1:99285-111105 GCA_022839385.1 Asparagus kiusianus
TCTGTATGTTGGATGATGAAATATTATTTTGATCTCTATCATTTCATCAGTTATCTCTTGTATTACCTTTTACTTGCTTTTGTACCTACACCTGTTGTTGACTCTACTAGAGTGATAGAATTGTGATGGTGAAACATGTTATTGCACGGTGTGGTGCATGGCAGGTTTGACATTCTTGATTTTACTTTGGACTACAGCCTTGTGTGAACCCAGGGGCGTCACAGTTGGTATCAGAGCTCTAGTTTTAGTATCCTTAGGATCATCCTGTGTCGAGTCGTGGAGCTAGGATAGAGTTTCTTAGGATTCATGTATAGAGTCCGTAAGGATTTCCTAGTATGAGTGAGGACGATATATGCGTATATCTCAAAATTTGAGAAATTTTTTTTTATGACGACTATTTTTTTATCTTGATTGAAGGTATTTGCGTGAATACTATGTGTTATGAATTCGTATTGTTATACGTTATATACATATATTTATTATCTCATTCACTATGATAATTAAGCTCTTCTTTTGATATTATAAATATCAAAACGAGGATGTGGTCGAGGTAAAACTCATACCTGGAGAGCTGGGCATGCAGAGCCGAGCCGTAGCAGGCTCCATAGTATTTAATCGATTTCATGGCACCGTTAGCAACAAGATCTTACAACACTCGAGGAGCAAGAAGTGTATCCGTTTACGTCAGCAGTACCACTTTCAGGAGTTCTATCACCAGTTGTACCCGTCGTGGAAGTCAAGAAGTAATACTTATGCAGGCACCACCACCACAGTCAGCTGTTTATAGAGCCGCAGAGCAGGAAGTTTAGCTCTCAAAGAATAAGAAAGATATCAGACAATAAGAGCACCAGAGTTTCAAGGCATACCAATTTCATTTGCATCCTATAAGGGAATGAGTATGTGAAGATTTCTTGAACGTCGACTTAGTACCAAGCAGAAGTTAGATGTATTCAATACTTAGGACATCGCTGGAGGATAGCAATGACATCAAGATTTTTGATGGGGCAACAATTATCACTATTTGGGGAGAATTTTAGTCACTACTTCCACAATTAGTTAAAGCTAGTCTAAGTAAAGTAGGGAGATATACCCGTAGTAAAGGAAGAACTCAAACCAGAATAGTAAATGACAATAGCAAGAGAACTATTGTGAAAATCTAGAGAAACCTAGCAGCGGGAGAATGATTTTACCTCAGTAACAAGGACAATATAAGAAAGGAGCACAATATGACTCGAGAGCGCCGAAGCAGCGCAGAGTTCAGGGTACACGTTACAATTATAACAAGATTGAACAGAGAGCGAAGGACTTGTCGCAGTACACCAGCAGGGAGTCATCATGATATAGGTCTTGGTCGACAGTCTCAGAGTCGTAATTTCAACCAGCAGTAGGAAAATAGAGGCATTACTTGTTAATCTGAGGATTAAGGGTCAGCAGGCCATATTTGCATCACCCGGGAGATTTGCATTATCCAGCAGAGCCTATTCAGTAGTACCGCATGATCAGTGTACGAGCGGAGCTTTCTTCGTGATTTCCTTTTCAGCTCGGATCTAGTTTGAGTTAAGAAATTTGCTTATCTCTTATCTTTCATACCTTCGTTGATAGGTTTCAACTTGTAACACATTCCTTAGATATTCCGTTGTCAGTCTCTACTCCTCTAGAAGGAGCTTCTATCTGTAGGAGATGTGTCATCAGACTAGATGAGTCTGAGTTAGTCATCGAGTTGATCGTGTTGCTGATGTCAAATTTTGACATTTTTTTTTCTTCTTGGTATGGATTAGCTATCATCATACCATGTTAGTATCGACTGTTTTACTGAAATAGTCAGCTTGTGAGCATTCGTTGGATTTATATAGACAGTAGCAACCTCACAGGGTGACCCAAAATGTGGGGTCATTTCTGGTATTCGTCGAGTAGGTGATGCTGAGGGACCGGAGTGCTGATTTATGTGAGACCGAAGTTGTCTCAGAGTATCAGGATGTCTTTCAGGACATACCTAGATTTCCTCCAGTGAGAGAGGTTGGTTCCTACATTGAGTTGTAGCTGAGCATAGTACCGATATCCCGAGCACCCTATCGTATGGCACCTGCTGAGGTGAGGGAGCTACAGATAGAGTTAGATAAATGAGTTATTATCTTAGAGTATTACTCACTGGAGTATCTTTTATTTATGGGAATATTGATCCTCTTCGGGAGAATGAGGACGGTAACCCATGATTATGTGTAGATTTTTATGATGTGAACAAGTTCTCTATCTGGATTTAATAGGACTTATGTCTTGTTCGATCAGTTGCGTGAAGCGCAATGTTTCTCGAAGATTGATCTTCGTTTTGGGTTAATGTAGTTGCGAGTTCGGGAGATGGATTTTCCCAAAGTCATTTTTTTTCCTGATTCGATTTGAATCTTTTGAGTTTCTGGTTATGCCATTTGGGTTGACTAATGCACCCATAGCATTCATGGATTCGATGAACCGGGGTTTTCCGTCCCTTCTTGGACCAGTTTGTAATTTTCTTTATCAATGGTATTCTCATTCATTCGAGATCGGAGATAGAACACGAACAGTATCTACGGTTAGCTTTGAGGACTCTACAGGAGCATCAGTTATATGTCAAGTTCAGCAAGTGCAAGTTTTGGCTTTTAGGAGTTAGATTTTTCGGCCACATCATCAGCAGAGAGGACATAGCAGTGGATCCAGCTAAGGTTACAATAGTTCTTGATTTAGAATCGCTGAAGACGGCGACAGAGATTCGAAGCTTCTTGGGTTAGCCGGTTATTACAGGAAGTTCATCCTAGACTTCTTGAAGATTTCGGCACCACTTACATGCCTTATGAAGAAGGGTGAACAGATCATCTGGAACACGGAGTGCCAGAAGGCCTTTGATGCTTTAAAAGCTAAGTTGACTACAGCACCAGTTTTGACTATTCCGAGCAGCGTCAGGACATTCGTGTCTACACAGAGGCATCGTTAGCAGGTTTGGGAGTCGTCTTAATGCGAACTCAGAGGGCAGTAGCGTATATCTCGTGATAGTTGAGTGTGAACGAGCAGAACTACCCCACTCATGATTTGGAGATAGCAACAGTGGCATTTGCACTGAATTCACGAGACATTACTTGTATGGAGTACAGTTTGAGTTGTTCATCGACCCCCGGAGTTTGAGATATCTTTTCTCCCAGAAGGAACTTAACCAGAGACAGCGACGGTGGATTGAGTTTATTGAGGAATATGGATTCACGATTCAGTACATCCAGGAACAACTAAGACGTACAAGGACTTACAGAGACACTTTTGGTGAAGTGATAGGCGTAGGAAGATTTCAGAGTATATAGCTAAGTGTCTTACCTGTCAGCAAGTGAAGGTGGAACATCAGAGATCGGTAGAAATGTTTTAGTCTTTACCCATTTTGGAATAGAAGTAGACGTACATTTTATAAACTTTATTGTAGGGTTGCCGAAGCCGAAGAAAGAAAACGATTCTGTTTGGGTGAAAATGGATAGACTAATGAAGTCAGCACATTTCATTCCAGTAATCAGATTTGAAGAGTTAGTTGTGCTGAAAGTATCATCTATGAAAGACGTTCAGCGATTCGGAAGGCGGAGAAAGCTTGAGCTGAGATGTATTGGATCGTTTCGGATTTTGGAGTTTATTGGGGCAGTTTCATATGGACTAGACTTTTCAGCATCGATGTCTAGTGTACACAAAGTATTTCATGTTTCAATGTTCAAGAAACAATTACATGATGAAGAGCAGCAGTGAGTGTTGAACGCATTAGAGATTTAGCTTCAGGACGGTTTGACTACGATTGAAATCCCAGTTTGTATACTTGCTAGAGAAGATAAGAAATTTAGAAACAAGATATTTTTTTCCCTTGGTGAAAATTCAGTGGAACCAGAAAGGAGTTGAGGAGGTTTCTCGGGAGCGCGAGGAGGATATACATCACGACTACCCACACCTGTTTGATCAAGTAAATTAAATTTTTGTATGACTTGTTTATGACTTATGGTTACCTGTATAGTGGTGTTTATACTTAACACTAAAGATGAGGGTATTAACACTTATCTCCTAAGTACTTGGAATATATGGTATATATATGAGGGGTTCCTTATTTGGATTTTTCGCTCGATGTACTTGTTCCATTTAGTTAGGGGTTAAGTGGGGGTATTTACATTTTTAATGGTTGAGTGTAGACATCAAAGATGATTTTTGGGAGCGCGAAGATGTTATGCCGCGCGACTTCCTGCACCTACTGAGGAAGTGTATTGATTTATGTGTGCGATTATTTATGTGGTTATATTTTGATTTAACGCTAGAATGAGGATATTTTCACTTAATTTTTAATCTTTTGGAATACATGGTATATATATGGGGGGTTCTTTGTTTTGATTTTTCGCCCGACGTACTAGTTCCATTCGATTTAGGGTTAAGTGGGAATATAGTCATCCTGGACTATTAAATATAAATATCCCTACATGCCTATCAAGAGTAAATATTCTAAATGACTATGGTTGCGGGTTGAATTAGGCCCACTACGTGCTTTTCTAGTAATATTATTTGTTTAAGTAAGATTTCTGAATTTCGAGGACGAAATTCTTTTAAGGGGGAAAGAATGTAAAACCCTAAAAATTTGAATATAGTGTGATAAATAATTATAAATATGTTATATGATGAAAATAATGTATTTTGATGTTTGAGTATGATAGGAATTGATTTGAGATTAATTCAATGTATATTTGTGATTATACGAGTGTAAATACACAAAACATGCACAAAGGCAAATAGTGAGAATCTGAGAATTTTGACCAGTTAAGAGTTTTTATGTTTTACATACTGTTCCAGTCAAAATCTTGAAATGTTTATAAAATCAAAGTTGTAGGTCTCTTCAAGAGCTTTCCAAGGAATCTTAGATCACCTCATTCCGAGATCAGATAAAAAAGTTACAGTCTTTCCACCGAACCCCAGTCTGAGAATAACCCAGAACCCTGCGTAGTCGACCGCGCTGGTCGCTGCGGTCGACCGCGCAGCGAACCTGGTTCTGTCAGTTCTGTTTCGGGTTGGGTTTTATTTATACTAAACCCGGTTGTTACCCTAGGTATATATACTCGTTTTGAAGCTCTCAGAACCCTCTATTGAACCCTAATAGCCTCAGCCCCCTCCTCTCTCTCCTCTCAAAACCCTCGCTCGGATTTTGGCATTTTTAGGGCGTTTCGAAGGATTTTCGCTGGGGTTTCGCGAGATCCATCAGTGTTCAGCGAAGGAGGATCGTTCTCACTCGTTTTTGGGTGTTCATCAACCCCCTCAGGCGAGTAACATCTCGCTAAATCCCTCACCCATGTTTTTACAAGTTTTCCTAACGATTTTAATGAGTTTTCTTGAGCCTAAATCACTATTTTGCGTATATAGGTAGATTTTTATGATATGTGATGTGAAAACCAAGTATTTCAGTTTTCAAACACTCACCAATGATTTGGTTAAAGAGATCTAAATCTGAAAACATTTTATTAAGAGTTAAATTTATGATTTTTACTGTTTTATAAAGTTAAAAACACGGTACACATGTTCACGAATTCTAGTGATGATTTTTACATGCTAAATGTTGTTATATGATGATTCATATGTGTTAGAATATGTGATATGTCATTTGGAAGCATGGATGGATTATTTGGATCAATTACGAAACAGAGAAAAACCTAAAGTTTGGCATCTGCCAGTCTCACGGTCGACCGCAGCGCTAGGCGCGGTCGACCGCTGGGCATTCTGTCGAGCAGAAACGTCTCTGCTCTTTTCACGGTCGACCGGAGTGGCCTCTGCGGTCGACCGCGATACTGTTTGTGCATGCTTTTATTTTGTTGTGAATATTGTGTGTACGAATTGGTTACCTCGATTTATCCGGTATTAAATTTACAGTATGGAACATTTGTCTATATATGTGAGTGACAATATGATATCAGTTTAGACACGCACACTGAGATACGTGTGTTACTAGTATATGTGTACCTTTTCATTCATATGCATCATGGACGTTGGCATAAGTTATATATAGCATGCATTCACATTTCAGTCCTCGTGTTGGACTATAATCCACTAAAGTCCTCGTGTTGGACTATAATCTACTAAAGTCCTCGTGTTGGACTATAATCCATTTCAGTCATCATGTTGGACGTTTACATATTTGACCACGTCTTGGACATTTGTTAAGCTATGAGTATGACACTTATCTAAATCAGGACATGACATGATTACATAAGATTTGGACATGATAGCTACCTAGACAGGATACGACACTTATGTGATATTGACCTTTGACACTTATATGATTTCGGCGTGACTTTTGATTAAGTATTGAGATAGGCTGTTTCTTTTAGTTTATTATTCATGTATTAGACTTCGGGTTTGGTAATTAGGGATTTACAATTTGAGATAAAAGGTATATACATGAGGGTTTCCTTGTTTGGATTATTTCGCTCGACGTACCTATGCTCGTGTTGTAATTTCCTAAATACTAAAACCCATTATTTGCTAGGAGTAATGATGTTAACTATTATGTAATAACTATATTTTCTGTATACAACGAGCCCTTTCCCTTGGGGTTGGTTATGATGTTGCTCGCTAGCGCTTTGACGCTCGTTGTCCCTCCCCCTTTCAGGTAACGAGCCAGAAGCCCGGAGAGTCGCAGGTCGATGGCGATGCACTTTAGCTTCAGCTGTCTATTTAGTTATATTTTATTTATGGAGCTCCACTATATACTTTGTTTAGACATTTGAGGACTTTATTCTAGATATTGTAAAGGTTGTGTGCCTTATTTCCTTCACTCAGACTTGTTGTATTTGGGATTTGTTAAGAACTCCAGTTTATCCATTTCAGACATTGACTTTGTATTTCTGTATGTTGGATGATGAAATATTATTTTGATCTCTATCATTTCATTAGTTATCTCTTGTATTACCTTTTAATTGCTTTTGTACCTACACCTGTTGTTGACTCTACTAGAGTGATAGAATTTTGATGGTGAAACATATTATTACATGGTGTGGTGCATGGCAGGTTTGACATTCTTGGTTTTACCTTGGACTGCAGCCTTGTGTGAACCCAAGGGCGTCACAGTTGCTGAAATAGAAGAGCAATAGGGTATTTATACCCACTCAAGAACTCAACAAAAACCAACTTGAAATGACCAAGAACCCCCAGAGAACCGTTGCAGAAAATAGTCGTTAAAAACCAATGATGAAATCAGTGGTCGACCGTGAAATCTCGCGGTCGATTGCGAGACAAAAAAAACAAATCTGAGAACAGGGTTTTAAAGCTGGCGGTCGACCGCGACGGGCGACCGCGAAAGTCTCTGGATGGTTCACGGTCGACCGTCACGGTCGACCGCGAGCACATAAAAGCCAAACACTGAAAATTAACTTTTGGCGGTCGACCGCAAACTGATACTTGGCATATTGACAGGTTTTTAGGCTGATTTGAAAATACTTTAAAAATATCAAATCAATTCCAAAAATAATAAAACTTTGGGAAAAGTTTCTAAATGATAAAATGAACATGTTAGAAAAGTAATTTTTAGAAAAACAATTTTCGTTTGCAAAAACACACTATTTTTGAAAAGTGTTCGTAAAACCTGTATTTTACGAATATGAAAATTTTGATATGACTTATAAACATGTGTATATATATCATGCATATATTATATGTATATAATAAAGCATGAATGAGCTGTAAACATGAAATAAAAGATATTGTAATAATGTTTGATGAAAAATCATTTATATGGTAGAAAACGTCAAAAATCGTGTTAAGTGTACATATATTGAGCTTAAATATAAACATACAATATATGTAAGTAAACTACTCTTATACCTAGGTAACACCATACATATGAACTTGAATCTTTAACGCTTGATTGTCGTGTGTTGAAATACCTATAAAGAAAACATAAAAACAAAACTAGAGAATATATTAGTGATAAATTGTTTGACAAATCATCATCAAAACTATAGGGTCAACAATCTCCTTTTTGATGATGGCAAACAATTAAATTTTTTATATGAAATATATACTGATAAACCACATACAATATGAATTAAACATATGAATCAAACATATAAACCACATTAGATTTTCTCCCCCTTTGACAACATCAAAAAGGGAAAAAAAATTAAATATAAATAGGAGCAACGCTCCCCCTGCATACAAGCACAGATAATAAACAAATATACAGTTAAAGCTCCCCCTGTCAATTTGCATAGATGATATATAAAGATCATATTCATACATAGGAGCTAAGCAACCATATCCATCCATATACAACCATAAACAATATGTAGACCAAATAAAACACAAATCATCACTTAAACACCAAATACTACATAGTTTTTCACAAACATAATTTGTTCCACAATATTACAAACCATACACAAATTGTTCCACAGTAACATATAGTTTTCCACAAAAAACATAGAGTCATTTAAAACATAAAATAAAAGTATAATTATAAAGTATTGTTTCACCAAAACATAAAAATCACCATAAGCATAAAATCCAACAAACAGGAATCAATCTCCACCATAAGCACAAAATCCAATAAACTCTAATAAGCAGCAAAGTCAATCACCACCATCATCAGAAGCAGAACCCGTACCAGAAGCAGAGCCAGAAGTCGATCCTTCTTCAGAGCCCTCCTCAGAACCAGACTCAGAACTTGAAGAGGGATCCGGAATCCCAAGAGACTGACGCTGATAAGATATAAGAGTCCTAACATCCTTCTGAATAGTTGAGACCTGAGTCTCGAGACGATCCAAACGGTCACAGATATCAGAAGTGGAGGAGGTGGAAGCTCTAGACCGAGAAGATGATGGCTTAGCAGGATCAGATAAGGAGGCAAAAAGTTGCATACGGGAGAGAGAGTCTTTATCAAAGTATTCCTTACCCGAATCAACTTTAGGTTCATTGGTTAGAGCAACACCGAAGTGTTGAAAAATGAGGGTGGTGAAACTGCCAAAAGGAAGAAATTTATAATGCTTGCATGCCATGTTCTTAAGAAAAACATTTGCCCAATTCACTCTTATTTTGGCAAAAATGGTATAAACATCATTAATCTTATCAGGGGCAAAATGATCAAAGCTACCGGTTTTGGGAATGAGATTATGAGCAACAATACGAGCTATGATTTTAGCGGTGGGATTAGGTGATTTGTTGTTCATAGGATAGGTGCAACCGGATTTAAACAAGATATCGCTCACAGCTTGATCAGTGTGCTCGATGGACATAAGCTCGATGTCGCTTGACGGGAACTTAAGGATTCCCGCAAGCTCGTCGGCAACAAAAGAGATCTGGATATTTTTAACAGATGTGGAGATGGTTTGGACACCATCAACAGTGGAAGTGATAGACAAATTGGCATAAAACAAATATACCAGAAATGGATAATAAGGAACTTTATGTTCCACATCTAACACTCTAGCCAACCCAATATCATGCAGAATGGTATGAATGTCATACATGGCTAATTGCTCAAATTTGATATATCTAGTGGGCATGATTTTTAGTTTGCACAACTCCCTATATTTCTTAACAAGAGGCTTAAACAGAAGATAATCCTCATAATGAGAGGCAGTGATAGATGAGGAACCAGATTCAGGTTTAGATCGTTTCTGACAGATATGATCAATTAGGATTTTGCAAAGATGTGAATTTGACAGAAACTGAAAACCCTAAAAAGAAAATAAAGCACAATAATTACAAATAAACAAACCCTAAACCAAAAACCCTAGAATTGAAAGAAAAGAAATTTAAAAGTTGAGAGATTACCCAAATAAGGGATGGAGAATAGCCGCGGTCGAACGAAGAAAACGCTGCGGGCGACCGTGGGGTTGAATGAAGATTTAGGAAAAAATTTTGAAATGAGGGAAGTGTGAAGGGTCGGGTGTTAGAGAAGAGAAAGGAGTGGCTCAGATAACATCAGTGAAAGATCAATGGTGGTGGTGAAACGGATTTGAAAAATTAACCCAAATAAACCGAAACCCGATAACGAAAATGAGCAGAAAAACAAAAAAATTCTCTTGCGGTCGACCATGGCGGTCGACTGTAACAAACTCCAGAAACTTTGACGGTCGACCGTGACGGTCGACCGTGACGGTCGACCGCGAGAAAGATAAATGCATAGTTATGGAAAAATTCTGGATTTTAAAGAAAATTCAATTTGATCCTTAATAAAATTGATTTATAAGATATATAAATACATATAAAGTTTTTATCCATTAAAAAACAAAAAAATATTTTATTATAACTTAATAAAAAATAAAATTCATCATTTAAACTCAAAACCAAATTATTCAAACAACAAAATGAACAAAACAAACAAAAACAAAAAAATTGATATAAAAAATCATTTTGGTACCCAAATCATTTTAGTACCACTAAAATTTGGGACATGACCCCTGTCATTTAAATCCAAGGCCCTAGGGTTATGAACCCGCTTGGGCGTATTTTGTGCACCGATACGATCAAAGGAAAAATCGTAAACATGACCCATACGATTGTAATTTGTGCAATGTAGAGGTTTGCGTTGACCGAAATGAAATACACGTGGTTCATTTGTAAAAATAGATTTTTCTTTGTAATTATTTTACAAACGAGAATTTCTTTTCAAATCGAAACAAAACATGGCCAAATGACCAAAACGACGACAATAATCACATTTATACATATGAGCATGTTTATGATTTACACTATGTGTGTGTACATGTGTATGTGATGAAGAAGCTTGGTGGGATGCATAATCATGAATAGGCTTGTCTATTTTTGGTGTATTATGAAAAAATTGAGCTAAATGGCCTTTAAGACCGCAAATAGAACATTTGTGAATTTTGTTATACATATGTGCATAGTGAATAGGTTCTTAGAAGAATTAACATTGAACTTTGCACATAAGTCCATAAGCTTTTTATTATTGGCAATACAAGTGTTTAGTGTTGAATCTAAGGTAGATATACGTTTTCTCATTTGATTCAACTCATCATTGTGCATACAAGCATTGCTACTAGAAGTAGGATAAACAAGATTTTTCATCATAGATTTTAACTTATCTACTTCTAACATGGCATCACGTTTTTCATGAAGCAAACTAACATTTTCAATTCTCAAATTTTAATTGCATTCTTTAAGAATTATATTTCCATTTGCAATAAAATTAAACTTAGTGGCTAGTGTTTCATGAGTGGATTTCATATTTACATACTTACTCTTTATATCAATCTAGCAATTTTGTAATTTTTTAAACTCAAGAGCAAGTTCATCAAAAGTAATGATATCATCGTTGTCAAGATCGCATACCTCACTAGGGTTATCACCTAGTGGTATTGTACATGGAGATGAGGCTTCTTTAGAACTCAAAGCGTGATTTTCCAACGCTTGTTGAATAGCCTCTGAGTCTCCTATATGTGCTTCAATAAACTTCCATAAGGCGTAAGCACTATCAAAATGAGCAAATTTGTTAGAAAACGATGAGAGAAAAGCATTAAGCAAATATTCTAACAAGAGCTTGTTCATGTTAAACAATCTTTTATCATTTTCACTCCATTTGGATTTTTTCAATATGGGAACAACATAGGCATCCTTAATAATCTCCCATAAATCGAATTGTTTAGATTGAACAAAAAGTTTGAATCTAACACGCCATTGAGCATAGGGAAAAATATCCAAACGAGGAGCAATATTAATAGCATTGTAGGCGTATAAAACTGCCTATAGGTCCCTTAACATAGCTCGACGAAGCCGATTCAATAAACGGACCATCGGGCGACGTATCCAAACAAGACTGTTAGCCCACAA
>BQKN01000850.1:111115-131410 GCA_022839385.1 Asparagus kiusianus
TTTTTTTTGTTTTCTTTGATTTCTTGTAACCGGATCTTATAAAAAGACCGGATCTTTGTAACACAAAAAGTTGTTATTTTAAGATGACAATGGAATCAACAATGAAAGAAGCAACGAATTTTCCCGCGAACAAGCATAACCTAAACTAGATGAATCATACATATCCATAAAGATAATATGCAAGAAGCAAAATGCACTCAAAATTAGATTAGCACAAATACGATAACTTGGATCTTTAACTCAAGGCGATTAGACCTTAAATCAAGGAGCACCAAGCTCTGATACCAATTTGTTAGACCCTAGAGGGGGGTATTTATACCCACTCAAGAACTCAGCAAAACCAACTTGAAATGACCAAAAAGCCCCCAGAGAACCGTTGTAGAAAATAGCTGTTAAAAACCAATGATGAAATCCGCAGTCGACCGTAAAATCTCGCGGTCGACCGCGAGGCAAAAAAAAAAAATCTGAGAACAAGGTTTTAAAGCTGGTGGTCGACCGTGGCGGTCAACCGCGAAAGTCTCTAGATGGTTCACGGTCGACCGTCACGATCGACCGCGAGCACATAAAAGCCAAACACTAAAAATTAACTTCCAACAGTCGACCGTGGCGATCGACCGCAAACTGATACTTGGCATATTGATAGGTTTTTGGGCTGATTTGAAAATACTTTAAAAATATCAAATCAATTCCAAAAATAATAAAACTTTGAAAAAAGTTTCTAAATGATAAATGAACATGTTAGAAAAGGAACTTTTGGAAAATCAATTTTCGTTTGCAAAAACACACTATTTTTGAAAAGTGTTCGTAAAACCTGTATTTTACGAATATAAAAATTTTGATATGACTTATAAACATGTGTATATATATCATGCATATATTATATGTTTATAATAAAGCATGAATGAGCTGTAAACTTGAGATAAAAGATATTGTAATAACGTTTGATGAAAAATCATTTATATGGTAGAAAACGTCAAAAATCGTGTTAAGTGTACATATATTGAGCTTAAATATAAACATACAATATATGTAAGTAAACTACTCTTATACCTAGGTAACACCACGCATATGAACTTGAATCTTTAACGCTTGATTATCGTGTGTTGAAATACCTGTAAAGAAAAACATAATAACAAAACTAGAGAATATATTAGCGATAAATTGTTTGATAAATCATCATCAAAACTGTAGGGTCAACAGGAAGAAGGCTGGAAATTTTTCATCAGTCGACTCATTGGTCGACTCATCAGTCGACTCATAAGTCGGCTGATAAGTCGACTCATTGGTCGACTGAGCAGAAATTTCCCAGTTTTCTGTTTTCGTTGATTTTCTGCAAAAATTTAAGTCTAAAGTTCTTCTTCATCATGTCCAGCAATATATATCCGATTCTAACACATGTGTATCAACAGAAACGAAAGATTTGCTTGTAATTATTTACATTAAAACCCTAATCATATTTATACATGTTTAAAAACGTATTGAAAACAAAGAATTCACAAGAAACCCATGTTTAAAACTAATTCCAGATCTAGATCTGCATTATAAAAACGTTGGTGAGTTTTTATTAACTGAAACATCTGATTTCTCGCATCATATGCCATAAGGATATATTTTTATACGCAAAATAATGATTTAGGCTCAATAAATCCGAAATAAAACCAAATAAAACTATACAAACAATGGGTGTAGGGTTAGGCAAGATGTTACTCGCCTCTGGTATGCTGTAAAGCTCCTAAATCCGAAAGAGGGTGATCCCCTACGCTGCACCACGCAAAAAACCCCTGATGAACTCCCCGAAATCCCTCAAACTTGCTGTCGAAAACTAGATCTAGGGTTAGAGAGAGGGAGAGGAGGCTAGGGTTCTGAAATCTGATGGAAAAGGGTTGGTTTCGAGTAAAAATAATTTATATAATACGGTTAAAACCAGAACAAAACTCAACCAAACCCGCAACAGAAAAGAAATCTAAAAATCAGCCTGTAAGTCAACTCATGAGTCGACTAAGCAGACATTTTCCAGATTCGTGCATGTTTTGCTAATTTATCAAAACCAATACACAAAACTCTATAAAAATACACTCATACATATCTGATAACTTGTTATCCAGTATATCAATGATCTCAAGTCATTTACCACAATAGAATTATCTATCACCAATGATTCACATATACTTCTAACAAAAATACGGGGTTTTACATTCTTCCCCCTTAAAAGAATTTCATCCTCGAAATTTAGAAATCATACTCAAACAAATATTATTACTCTAGACAAGCATATAACGATATTTATATTTAACAATCCAGGATGACTATATTCCCACTCAACCCTTAATCAAATGGAACTAGTACGTTGGGCGAAAAATTCAAACAAGGAAGCCCCCATATATATACCATGTGTTCCAAAAGATTAAGAATCGAGCAGGAATATCCTTATTCTAGCGTTAAATCTAAATATAATCACATAAATAATCATACACATAAATCAATCCACTTCCTCAATAAATGCAGGAAGTTACATAGCATCTTCGCGATCTCGAAAACCATCTTCGATGTCCACACTTTACCATCTAAAATGTAAATACCCCCACTTAACCCCTAACTAAATGGAACAAGTACATAAGCGAAAAATCCAAACAAGGAACCCCTCATATATATACCATATGTTTCGAGTACTTAGGAGATAAGTGGTAATACCTTCATTTTAGTGTTAAGTATAAACATTACCATAATTGAATCTATAAGCCATATACAAGTCATACAAAAAGATTTAATTTACCTACTCAAATATGTGTGGATAGTCGCGACGCATGTTCTCTTCTTACTCCCAAGAAATCTCCTCAACGCCTCTTCGGTTCCACTGAACTTTCACCAAAGGAATTACCTTGTTTCTAAACCTCTTGTCCTCCCTGGCAAGTATACAAACCGGAATCTCAATAGTAGTCAAATCCTCCTAAAGCTCAATCTCTGGTGCATCCAACACTCTCTGTTTCTCCTCATCATGCAAGTGCTTCTTGAGCATAGAAATATGAAATACATTGTGTATACTAGACATCGATGCTGGAAGATCTAGTCTGTATGACACAGTTCCAATGCACTCCAAAATCCGAAAGGATCCAATATACCTCGGTGCAATCTTCCCCGTGTCCGAATCGCTGAACGCCTTTCATAGGCGATACCTTTAGCATAACCAAATCACCAACCTGAAACTCCAAGGGTCTTCGTCTCTTATCTGCATATCTCTTTTGCCGACTCTGAGCGGCCAAAATCCTCTCTCTAATCAATGCTACATTCTCAATAGTCTGCCTCACAAGCTCTGGCCCAAGCATTAAGCTATCCTCCGGCTCTGCCCAGCATATCAGTGATCTACAAGGTCTCCCATACAATGCCTCATATGGGGCCATACCGATCGCCGCTTGATAACTATTGTTATAAGCGAACTCTATCAGTGAAATATGCTCCTCCCAGCTACCTTGAAAGTCTATGACACAAGCTCGCAACATGTCTTCTAACTCCTGATTCACCCTCTCCGTCTGGCCATCTTTCTGTGGGTGAAATACACTACTGTAAGATAATCTGCTACCGAACGAATCCTGGAAACTCCTCCAAAAATGCGAAGTGAACACTGAACCTCAATCCGACAAAATCGTATTAGGAACTCCATGAAGTCGAACTATCTCCTGAATAATTATCCTCACATACACCTCAGATGTATATGTAGTCTTCACTAGAATAAAATGCGCTGACTTCGTCAACCGATCCATAATCACCCAAACTGAATCATTCCCCTTCTTCGACTTCGGCAACCCTACAATGAAGTCCATAGAAATATCCGTCCATTTCTACTCTGGGATGGGTAAAGGCTGAAGTGTTCCTACTGGTCTCTGATGCTCTGTCTTCACCTGCTAATAGGTAAAACACTTAGCCACATACTCTACAATCTCTCTATGCATACCACTCCACCAGAAGTGTCTCTTCAAGTCCTTGTACATCTTAGTGGTTCCTGGATGCATTGTATATCGGGTATGATGTGCTTCATCAAGCAACTTCTTTTTCAGCTCCACACTAGCTGGTATAACTAATCAACCCTTCATTCGAAGGCCTCCATCTGCTCCAATGGTCCAATCATCCTTAGGCTCTTTGGAAATCTCCTCCTTTCGGATTTGAATCCAAGAGTCTCCCAACTGAGCTCTGACAACTCTGTCACCCCAAGATGGCTGCACTGACATAGCTCCCAAAAATGCCCTGGTTCCTTCAATCTCGAGTCTGAAATCAAACTGGCTAAGGGTGAGGAGATCTCGATACAACGAGAACCTCAAAGCTGCAACATGATGTCGACGCTTCCTACTCAAAGCATCTGCTACGACGTTCACCTTCCCAGATGATACTGAATCGCGAACTCGTAGTCCTTGATAAACTCAATCCACCTCCTCTGTCTCTGGTTAAGTTCCTTCCGAGATAAAAGATACTTCAAACTCTGGTGGTCTGTGAACAACTCAAACTGCACCCATATAAATAATACCTCCATGACTTCAGTGCAAATACCACTGTTGCTAACTCCAAGTCATGAGTGGGATAGTTTTGCTCATGCACCCTCAACTACCGTGAGATATATGCTACTACCCTCTGAGTCTGCATCAATACACCTCCTAGGCCTACCAACGATGCATCTGTATAAACGACGAATGTCCTATCGCTGCTCGGAATAGTCAAAACTAGCACTGTAGTCAACTTCATCTTCAAGGTATCAAAGGCCTTCTGGCACTCCATGCTCCAAATAAACTGTACACCCTTCTTCGTAAGGTGTGTAAGTAGCATCAAAATCTTTGAGAAGTCCTGAATAAACTTCCTATAATAGCCGGCTAAGCCCAAGAAGCTACAAATCTCTATCACCGTCTTAGGCGGTTCCCAATCAAGAACTGCTATAACCTTAGTCGGATCCACTGCTATGCCCTCTCTACTAATGACGTGGCCGAGAAATCTGACTTCTGAAAGCCAAAATTCACACTTGCTGAACTTGACATATAACTGATGCTCCTGCAGAATCCTCAAAGCTAACCGTAGGTGCTGCTCGTGTTCTGCCTCCGATCTCGAATAAATGAGGATGTCGTCGATAAAAACAATCACAAACTGATCCAAGAAGGGATGAAAAACCCGGTTCATCAAGTCCACGAATACCGCGGGTGCATTGGTCAACCCAAATGGCATGACCATGAACTCTAATGATCCATATCGAGTAAGAAAAGCGGTCTTGGGAATATCCATCTCCCGAATCCATAACTGATAATAACCAGAACGAAGAATCTTCGAGAAAAGTTGTGCTCCCTGTAACTGGTCGAACAAGTCATCAATCCTAGGTAATGGGTACCTATTTCGGATAGTAACATTGTTCAACTCTCTATAATCAATACACAAACACATACTTTCGTCCTTCTTCTTCATGAAGAGAACTGGCGCTCCCCATGGAGAATGACTCCGACGAATAAAACCCTGAGCTAACAACTCATCCAACTAGGTCTGAAGCTTCCTCATCTCAGCTGGTGCCATGCGATAGGGTGCGCGGGATATTAGGGATGTGCTTAGCTGCAACTCAATACAGAACTCAACCTCTCTCACAGGAGGTAGTCCAGGTATGTCCTAAAAGACATCCTGATACTCTGAGACAACTTTACTCTTTAATAAATCAACACCATGATCCCATCGCATCACCTCCTCGATGTACGCCAGAATGACTCTGCAAAACGGTTGCTCTGAGAGGTTGCCACAATTATCTCAGACCCATCGGACGCTTGCAAATTGACTGTCTTCGCAAAGCAGTCAATACTAACGTGGTAGGAAGACAACCAATCTATACCAAGGATAACATCAAACTCGGACATATGCAACACTATCAAATTGACATCGAACTCCGACTCATCTAAACTGATAGTACACCTCCTACAAACGCTCTCCAGAAGTGATATCTCACCTAAAGGGGTGGAAAAAGATAAAGGGGTGTCTAATGGCTGAGCTACGAGCTGGAGTCTAGACATAAAATCATACGAAATGAAGGAATGCGAAGCTCCCGAATCGAAGAGAATATGAGCGGGAAAAGAATTCATAAGAAACATGCCCTCCACTACTGCTCCGCTAGCTCCAAGATCACGCGGTACTATCACATATACTCTGCCTGTGGCTGAAGTCTGCTCTGCTGCTAGTGCTGGAGAATACGAAACTATCTGCCCTTGAGGAACCTTCTGAACTGCACGAATCAGTCCCTCAGTCTTTTGGGCTGCTGGCGGTGGCTCAACCTCATCTGCTAGCTCTGACCTCTGCCCTAAAGTCACTGATGTTGCTGATTCGGGCCCTTGACCTGCTGAGCTCCTACTGGTGCGCTACGGCACTCCGATGCCTTATGTCCAACCTTACGACAGTTATAGCAAACTCCTTGAAACTTACGCTGGTGAGGCGCTCTCTGATCATGCTGGGGTCCCTTCTTATGAGGACCTTGCTGCTGCTACTGAGATCCAGAAAAAGGTCTCTTTTTCTTACCCTTATCCCCGTTCTATCATGCCTTAGTCTTCCCTTCCTTATCTTTCTAGAACATGACAGTCTCAATCTCCTGTGAGGTGGCGGCCTCTGCTACCTCTCGAATTGAATAAAACTTCCACGAGACGAGGTATCGACGAAGATTAGGGCAGAGCCTTACTAGGAACATCTGAGCCTATCGCTCTCCTGTCTGCCACATGCCCGTGAAGTGCAGCAACTCCATAAACCTGCTCTCAAAGTCTGCCACTGACATGTCCCCCTGAGTCAACTTGGACAACTGAAGCTCCTTCCCCGTCCGTGCTGCAGAAGAAATATACTGTCCATCGAAGAAATAAACAAAGTCCTCCCATGTGAGGGTCATCCGATGCTCTGGAGTGAACTAGAGTCGATACCATCTCCCGGCGTCTCCCTTCAGACTGTAGGATGCCAATCTCTATTTTTGTACTGAATCCACATTAAGTATGTCGAGGGTGTTACTCACATCCTCCTTCCACTTATGAGCTGCAAGAGGGTCTGATGACCCCTGAAACTCCGGTGCCCTCATCTTCTGGTACCTCTCTACCATACAGAGCCCAACCTCCTTCTCTGTAGCTTTATCTGGAACTGCTAGTGGAATAGCTATAGGTGTGGTCTCTGGGGGTCTCTCACTGATAAGAATGGCTGGTACCCCCTGTAGCTGATCTGCTGGTGGTGATGGTGGCGTTGGTGGCGCGATATGATTCGCCACAAGCTCCTCAATTGCTGCCATCCTAGCTACGATGGGAGCCATAAGATCTATCAGGTACTGGGGAGCCTACTGCGGCTCATGTAGTGCTTGCTGTGGCTCAGGTTGAGCTTGTTGTGGCTCAGGTGGAGCCTACTGTGACTCTGCCTATCCAACTCTCCGAGTACGAGGTCTACTACGTCCTGCCATCTCTCTGATCATAAGAAAATAAGAGTTTATGAGTAATAATAAACATACACATACATAGCATATCACAATATGATTTTCACAGCAATTTAGTATTCACACAAATACTTTAAATCAAAATAAAATAGTTGTCATAAAAAAATATTCTCAAATTTTAAGATATACGCATATATCGTCCTCACTCATACTAGGGAATCCTTACGGACTCTATACATGAATCCTAAGAAACTCTATCCTAGATCCACGACTCGACACAAGATGATCCTAAGAATACTGAAACTAGAGCTCTGATACTAACTATGACGCCCCTGGGTTCACACAAGGCTGCAGTCCGAGGTAAAACCAGGAATGTCAAACCTGCCATGCACCACACCATGCAATAACATGTTTCACCATCACAATTACTATCTCTCTAGTAAAGTCAAATAACAGGTGTAGGTACAAAAGCAAGTAAAAGATAATACAAGAGTCAACTGATGAAATAATAGATATCAAATTAATATTTCATCATCTAACATACTGAAGTACAAGTTAATGTCTGAAATGAATAAACTGGAACTTCTTAACAAGTCTCAAATACAAATGTCTAAATAAAAGGAAATAAGGCACACAGCCTTTACAACTTCTAGAATAAACTCTCAAATGTCTAACAAAAGTCTACAGTGGAGTTCAAAAGAAAAATATAACTAAAATAAACAGCTGAAGCTAAAATGCATCACCATCAACCTGTGACTCTCCGGGCTCCTGGCTCATTACTTGAAAGGGGGAGGGACAATGAGCGTTAAAGCGCTAGCGAGCAACATCACAACCAACCCCAAGAGAAAGGGCTCGTTGTATACAGAAAATATTGTTATAATATATATATAAAATCACTGATCCTATTTAGGTAATTACAACATGAGCATAAGTACGTCAAGCGAAATAATCCAAATAAGGAAACCCTCATGTATATACCATGTAGCTCAAATTATAAATACCTATGTATAAGAGGATTTTAGTGTTTAGGAAATTACAACACAAGCATAGGTACGTCGAGCGAAATAATCCAAACAAGGAAACCCATATATATACCTTATATCTCAAATTGTAAATCCCTAAATACCAAACCCAAAATCTAATACATGAATAGCAATAAAAGAAGACAACCTCATCTTAGAAATTAAATACCAGGTCATATCACAACCCATATAAGTGTCATGTCCAGCCTATGCAAGTTTAGGTGTCAATTTCAAGGTCTAAACTGATGTCCAACACATGGACTAAAACTAAATGTAATGAATGCCCAACACATGGACTGCATATGAAAGTTGTCCAACGCATGGACTAAATATGACAAATGTCCAACACATGGACTGCACATCATAATAGCCCAACACATGGACTAGATGAAATATATGAAAGATGCATATACCCTAATGCCTCATGTGTCTCAGTATGCAACCCTAAACTCGTGTCCGCAAATCATCTCACTTGTAACGATACAAAAATAAACCTAAATTTCGAATATCAGGTATTCGAGGTGGCTCCTCATTCATATTAAAGTACGCAGCTACAATAAGCTTGCATAAACAGTCTCAATTAAACTGAAACAACCCAAACAGATCCAACCCGAGGAAAATAGGAAAAATACCTCGTCAGTCGACTCATAAGTCAACTGGGATTAGTCGACTCATTGGTCGACCAGACAAAACAGAAGAAAAGGAAGAAGGCTGGAAATTTTTCATCAGTCGACTCATAAGTCGGCTGATAAGTCGACTTATTGGTCGACTGAGCAGAAATTTCCTAGTTTTCTGTTTTCGTTGATTTTCTGTAAAAATTTAAATCTAAAGTTCTTCTTCATCATGTCCAGCAATATATATCCGATTCTAACACATGTGTATCAACAGAAACGAAAGATTTGCATGTAATTATTTACATTAAAACCCTAATCATATTTATACATGTTTAAAAACGTATTGAAAACAAAGAAATCACAAGAAACCCATGTTTAAAACTAACTCCAGATCTAGATCTGCATTATAAAAACGTTGGTGCTTTTTATTAACGGAAACATCCGATTTCTCGCATCATATGCCATAGGGATATATTTTTATACGCAAAATAATAATTTAGGCTCAATAAATCCGAAATAAAACCAAATAAAACTATACAAACAGTGGGTGTAGGGCTGGGCGAGATGTTACTCGCCTCTGGTATGCTGTAAAGCTCTTGAATCCGAAAGAGGGTCATCCCCTATGCTGCACCACGCCAAAAACCCCTGATGAACTCCCCGAAATCCCTCAAACTTACCGCCGAAAATTGGATCTAGGGTTAGAGAGAGGGAGAGGGGGCTAGGGTTCTGAAATCTGATGGAAAAGGGTCGATTTTAGGTAAAAATAATTTATATAATACGGTTAAAACCCAAACAAAACTCAACCAAACCCGTAACAGAAAAGAAATCTAAAAATCAGCCCGTAAGTCGACTCATTGGTCGACTCATAAGTCGACTCATGAGTCGACTAAGCAGACATTTTCTAGATTCGTGCATGTTTTGCTAATTTATCAAAACCAATGCACAAAAATCTATAAAAATACACTCATACATATCTGATAACCTGTTATCTAGTATATCAATGACCTCAAGTCATTTACCACAATAGAATTATCTATCACCAATAATTCACATATACTTCGAACAAAAATACAGGGTTTTACAATGAATCTCTTCTTTCTGCTTGCTTCATTCTCAATAGGATTCCCTAAAAATATTTTGAGACAACTCCTTATGAATATTAGTAGGGGTGATCTCCTAGGTTAGACTTCTTCCGGGTTTGGGGTTGCTTGGCTAAGGTAGCTATTCCCGAACCTAAGAAGAGGAAAATTGGTTCTAAGACTGTAGATGCTACTTTTATTAGATATACACTAAATAACAATGTTAGCAGATTTCTGGTCATTAACTCTAAAATCAATGACATATCCAACAACACTATCATTGAAGCTAGAGATGCAGTTTATTTTAAAAACATCTTTCCTTTCAAATCCAAAATCTCTGAAAATCCTAGTTCATCTCTTCCTTCTGATTTACCATCTTCTAGTTCTTCTCAGCCGTTTGATATTGAACCTCGAAGAAGCAAAAAATGTAGAATTCAAAAGGATTTTGAAGAAGACTTCTTTACCTTTCTTGTTAAAGGTGATCCAAGCTTATTTTAAGAAGTAATGGATTCACCTGAATCTCCTTTCTAGAAAGAATACATTGATAATAAGATTAAATCTATCATGGAAAACCATACTTGGATACTCACCAACTTACCTCCAGGCTGTAAACCTGTTGGTTGTAAGTGGATATTCAAGAAGAAACTTAAAGCTGATGGTTCCATAGATAAATTTAAAGCTAGATTAGTAGCTAAAGGCTATACTCAGCAAAAGAGTATTGATTATTTTGATACCTATTTTCCTATAGCATGAATCTCCATTATCCGAGTATTACTAGTCTTTGCTGCTATCCATAAGCTGATCATACATCAGATGGATGTCAAGACTCTTTTCTTGAATGGTGATTTAGATGAAGAAATCTATATGCACCAATCTGAAGGATTCATTGCCAAGGGTCAGGAAAATAAAGTCTGTAAACTTATTAAATCTTTGTATAGTCTTAAACAAGCTCCTAAATAATGGCACCAGAAATTTGACAAAGTCATTGTGCAATATGGTTCCACTGTGAATGAATACGACAAGTGTGTTTACACTAAAGTGATAAACAATGACTATGTCATCCTCTGTCTCTATGTTGATGATATCCTCATCTTTGGAACAACTCTTGAATTAATCCTAAAGGTTAAGGATTATCTATCCTAGAACTTTGACATGAAAGACTTAGGTCTTGCTGATATGATACTTGGAATGAAAATCACTAGAGACACTAGAGGAATATATTTGAGTCTTGAATATATTTGAGTCTTGAATATATTTGAGTCTTTCTCACAGTATTGAGAACACGCTGATCAAATTCAACTTTCATAACTCTAAACCTATTTCCACATTTTATGATTCTTCAGTATCCTTGAAGAAGAATGAAGGTGAACCTGTCTCTCAACTGAAGTATTCTCAGCTTATTAGATCTCTCTTATACATATCCTACCGGACCAGACCCGATATAGTTTCTGTTGCAGGGAGACTGAGCTGGTATACTAGTAACCCTAGCTAAGACCACGAGTCTGCCTTAGAAAGAGTATTCAAATACCTAAAAGGCACAGTTGACTATTGCTTAACTTACACTGGTTACCCTGATACTATAGAAGGGTATAGTGATGTCAATTGGGTCAAAGATTCTAACAGTGTAAAGTCAACATCTGGATATGTATTTCTTTTTTGGTGGTGCAGCTATATCCTAGAAATCCTGTAAGCAAACAGTCATTACCAGGATCACCATGGAGTCTGAATTGATTGCTTTTGATACCATTTGCAGAGAAGTAGAATGGTTAAAAGATCTTCTCTCTAAACTTTCTTTGGTCTCTAAACCCTCTCCTTCTATTTCTATTCACTCTGATTCTAGATCCACCATAGAGCTTCTAAAGCAAGTGCATGTAAATAAAAAACTTAACATACATATTCAAATAAGATTAAATCTGTACAACGCCTGTTAGGCAAAATTATAATCTTGGACTTTGTAAAGTCTGAAAAGAATCTTGCTGACCCTTTGACTAATAGATTATCCAGGAGTGTGATTCTGGATTCATCGAGAGAGATGGGGTTAAGCCCAGATGAGGTCACTGACAGCGGCAACCCAACCCTTATTTGGAAATGTAGTCCCAATGTTGGTTCAATGTGGTAGAAACAAGCTGGACAAGTAACACTCGTATGGAGCATCGACCTAGATATATTTATATATCATTATGTAGTATCTGCTACCACCCCTTCTCTATAATGACGATGCTCTTATGATACAACTGGTTAGACTGAGTTTTACTCTTAATAAGTTCAACGCGTGTATTACGGAGGATATGATATCCAGTTGTAGTACCCTTGGAGGACTTACCTACGTGAGAGGAACCATGATGACCGTGGTTGGGGGGGCTGGGCTAACCCCTAGAAATTCTCATGAGTTGGTTATTGTGAGTATGACCTTTAATGCTCAACCCGCTTTGCTCAATAGAAAAAGACGTATTGTGTGTGTTTTCGTCAATACCTGGTTTAAGGGGCCTAATTCAAGGCCTAGTCCATTATGTCCTTCAGGTGGCGATGAACTCAATAAGAAAAGGTTCAAAGGCGAAAGCTACCTCTCTCGAATTCACGATATGAAAGGTTGCCCAACCTATATCCTTTTATGATTTATTGATTTATTTATTGATTTTTCAGTTTTCAGTCAATATTGCCTTTTGGGGGGACTGTTGGACATTTTGTTTCATGAAAAGGCAATTTTGCCTTGTGAATAGTCCCACATTGGAAGCTGAGATGAATAGTAAGAGGCTTATAATGCTTTACATTATATTGGTTTTGAGTAAGTATTTTGGGCCTTGTATCGTTTGGGCTATTCCTATCACACACGCGCGCGCACGCACGCCACGTCGCGCCTCGCCTCGCCACGATGCGCGCGTGCCACGCCGTGACATGCGTGTGCCACGCCGCGACACACCGTACACACACACATTTTTGTTTATCAGGCTTTTATTTTTTGACCATTTCTTCCGATTGACCCGTTCGTAACGGATGCGGAGAATGAGACTCGGGGAGTTACACAGATAGGGCGTAACGGATGCGGAGTTACGCGGATAGGGAGCAACGGATAGTCTCCTCCAGCCTTATAAATAGTAGCCATCTCCTCCTCAGATATCACAGAGAAAAAAGACAGAGCTCAACGCAATTCCTTCTTCTTCAAAGCCTCTCTTTCAAAAGTTTCTGTTACTGTTTACTTTACTTTTCCGGGCAACCATCTTCGCCTGAGCAGAAGCTCTGCTACTCACGCCCGAGTACAGAGGCCGACCATTTTCCGAGGGCTTTTACCACTAGGGGAAGAGGATCGACTGCGCTAGGGCGATAGGCGGGTCCTCTATCTTCTAGGGTAGTAAAATCACGACTGCACCCGTTCAGGCCTGATTTTTCCAACCTTTAATTTCGGATTTATGCTAATTGTTTTCATTTTTTTTACAGCAATATGAACTCCAGCACTCAAAAGTTAAAATCATAAATTGGGGGTGATTATTATGAAACACCTTCAAATTAGGTCTGTTATTAGGAAACCCCCTACCGTTATCTTTTATTTCAAACCCCTAGAAACTATTAAGTTCTATTTAAAACAGAACGTGCATTGCACATTCTTGTCACTCAAATATCCCTCAATAATGCATTTCTTCTTCCTCAAACTACTACAAGCCCCCAACTCCCCTCTCTTCACATCGACCCGAAGCAATGACAATCGACTGTGGATAAAGAGGTGATGAAGAGAAAACCAATTGAAGATCGAGGTAATCTCTTTTAAGCGCTTTGACATTTAGTTTCGGCATTGTGTAATTTTTCAGTTTTTCAGTGTGTTGTCTTGGGGAGGAAAGAAGTTGTTATTGGTTAGTTTTTTTTTTAATTTGCTCTTTTCTGAATTTTTTGTTAATTTTCATACATCATTGTTATTTACGGATGTTGTCTATTGTAATGAGAGATATTATGAGTTTGAGTTCTCAAAGAAGAAATGTATGTCAGTCACACGCAATACACGTTCAATGAAATATTTCAATGAACATAAGCATCATACATTTACATTATCTTAAACTACATCTAATGAGAACATACTGTAAAATTTGTTGGTTATCGAATGTAGGACTATGCACAAAATTGAGTTTCAATGTGGAGGAATTCTTATAATGTTCAATGAAAACAAAGTTTACAACGATGGGGCCATCATTATCTTGATACAGACCCAAATGAAATGTCTTGTTTTGAGATCAATTACATAATCAAAGATGATTTGAAATATAAAGATGAAATCTAGACAGTGTTATATAAGTTTCTAGGAACTAATATGGATATTGAACCTGCGGACGGGTACAATTATGAAATTGTTTTTTATGTAGTGAATGCACATAAGGACAAGGATAAGATTGTGCTTTCTCTAGATCATAAGACTAAGAATGTAATGGAAAATATTCCACTTCATTAACTCAAAAGCAAGAACATTAAAAGAAGAAAAATTTCGTGAGGTCTCCACATGTTGCTATATCACAAGAAAGTGTTATCAACGAGATTGAGAAGGTTATGGATACATTTGGGACTGTGCTGACAAGATGTACCGTTAAGGCTATATAATTCAGCTAAAATAGATGATTTTGAGGTGAATATACCAGGGTTTGGCAGAGCTATTGGAGATGAGCATGGACTATGAGAAGAGCAACCTCAAACCACGAGTCCAATTAAAGCAACATCGATCTTAGTCCCAAGTCCAACAAGAAATTTTCACAGAGACAAATGTGGATTATATTGATCGAGGATACTTTTCAAGTGATGAGATGAGAAACTTGAGCATCTCAAATGATGAAGTATCCAACAGAGAAAGGAGACTTACTAAATTACATACAAATGTAGCAGAGGTCAGATGGGTCTTAAGACCGATCGATACACACTATATAAAGGTTTTGATTACAAGATTGTGAAATGTGAAGAAGGTAGACTAACTGCACGCTATAAGAATTGCTCATGGAAAGCACATTCTTCATAGAATAGAAGTAAAATGTACTTTGTGATTAAATGTAGGAATCATACCCAACTATGTACCAATCGTCTGTCCTTCCTGCAGGATGACATAAGCTAAAGGATACATTTGATTATTTGCATCTCCGGATGCCACAATTAAAAGTTTGCAACTTAATCCATTCTTCACGTGATATCTATGTACTCCGTTAAGTGGCCAAAGCCTCTTGAAAATCCTTTAATATATAGATTCTCCAGAACAAAAGAGAGCTTCTGAACATATGTAGGTCCATCATCAACAATGTGATTCACATTCAATAATATTAAACTCCTAAGATTTCTTTTCTCTAAGCATATCTATACTATTATCTAATAAAAGCCTTCTTTTTGGTTGCGTCAAACTTTCATAAATTCCAAAAATACCTTGCAATTTGAAAATTCAAAGAAAACACTTCCACACTTGGAAAAATCAATGGAAGTGTCACGGCACATGAAAAAAATCAACATAAATGCCTCACCTTGAAAAATCAGCGAAACAGACAATCACATTTTTGTGCCATGCACGTATCACGTGCACCGAGGTACTAGTGATATTAATCCCAAGAAATTTTTTCCCTATACAACTTTTGTATTCCCTAAGTCAATAATATTAATTACTCACCTTTACTTCTATCAAATCAATGGCATGCCTCTTGACCTTACTGTTGTGCGCAGCGGAACTCAAATCACACGAACAATAACAAGAAAGATCACAACCAAACAAGCCAAACATAATACCACAACAAGACAAATAAATTTTACGTGGTTCGGCAAGTTGCCTACGTCCACGGGGCAAGGAGGGGGGGGGGGGGGAGTGCTACTATTAGAAATCAAGCGAATACAAATAGGGTTACAAATCTCACCAAAACCCTCAAACAAAACTCTCTAGATCTCTCACAAATCTTCCACAATTGGATGCAACAATCCTCTCTCAAAGATTGCTCAAAACATCCTTGCTTAACCCTAATTAATCATGTTTAGGATAATATACAAACATCAAACAAAATGGGTCAAAAACCCAAAGCCCAGCTCAGACCCGCTACGCGGTCGACCGCCACGGTCATTGCGGTCGACCGCCACGGTCGTCGCGGTCGACCTCCACGGTCGTCGCGGGCAAGGCACGGTCGTCGCGGGCAAGGTAACGACAGAAACAAAAAATCCTACAAGATTTGGCCGATCGACCGCACGTGACGCCGCAGTCAACTACCAAAAGTCCAGAGACCTCCCAGGTCTCATGCACATTTCCGGTCGAACGCATCTGATCTCGCGATCGACCGCAAAGCTTCCTGGCAGTTTTTCTGTCGATTTTCCTAAGCTTTCTTCAACTGTTCACCAATCCTTCAAATCTCCACCTCAGTGAAGTTTCTTCCAAAACTGAGCTGACAACAAATCATCCAAATGTCCCACTTGTTGCGTCCAGGACGAAGTGAAAACAATCCACGACAATGGACTCAATCCATAATAAGTCGGGAACCCAAACGAGAGCTCAAACGATCTCTCCCCATCGAAATCAACAAATCCAAGTAGCTGCATCGAAAAGACTGCCTATGTATCCTCTTACCCAATGAATCAAGCCGAACGTAGTTCACTCAAATGGCCTCCAAAGGCCCTCAACAATGAAGAATGTTCAATAGCTTCAAACAATGATCAAATTTCACACCTGAAATAACTTTGTTCAACATATCTGCAGGGTTGTCTTTCGTATGGATGTTTTCCAATATGACATCTCCATCATCCAAGACATCACGAACAAAGTGGAATCTGATATTAATATGCTTCGTGCATGTATGATAAACCTGACTCTTCGTCAAATAGGTAGCTGACATGCTATCACAATATACCCAAAGGGTCTCCTGTGCAATCCCCAAGTCCTCCAACAATCCATGCAACCACAAAGCCTCCTTCATAGCTTTAGTCAACATCATATACTCCGCCCTGTTATAGAGAGAGCCATCGTAGACTAAAGTGCACATCTCCAACATACCAGTGTTCTTGCCAATGTAAACACATATCCTGAAGTAGACCGGTGCTTACCACATAATCTGAATCTACGTAGCCAATACAATCCTATCCATTCTTTTCATCCTTCTAAAAAACCAAACCAACAACCATGGTGCCTTTAATAGACCGTAGAATCCACTTCACGACCTCCCAATGACCTTCCAGGATCGTGCATGTACCTCGATACCATGCTCACGGCCTGTGATAAATCTAGCCTCGTACACACTATCACATACATCAAGCTACCCACTGCACTGGCATATAGAACCTTCGACGTATAATATTTGTCCTCCATTGAAACATGTAACATATTAGCTGAAAACTTGAAGTGGGGAGCTAATGGAGTGCTAACTGCCTTTGCATTACCATTAAAGCTAAATTTCTTCAATACTTCTGTAGACAACTCCTCTATGTAAGCTTCAATCTCCCCTTCACTCTGTCTCTCTCGATCTTCATGCCCAATATCTTCTTAGCTTCTCCAAGATCCTTCATCTCAAACTCAGATGATAGCTCCTCTTTCAACTTTTGAATAGTCAAAGAATTCCTAGAAGCAATAAGCATATCATCAACATATAGTAGCAAATATATGTACTTACCATCCTGTAGCTTGTTCATGTAAACACATGGGTCATATAGGCTCCTTGTGTACCCCTGGCCAATCATGAAGCTGTCGAATCTCTTATACCCTGTCACGACGATTGCTTCAAACCGTAAAGAGACTTCTTCAGCTTGCACACCAAATCTTCCTTTCCTGTAGGTTTGAGTCCTAAGGGTTGCGTGATGTAGATCTTCTCATCTAAATCTCTGTGTAGAAAGGTTGTCTTAACATCCATCTAGACCAAATCCAAATTCAGTTGTGCCACTAATGCCAATAAAATCCGAATCGACGAATGCTTCACAATGGGTAAAAGTACCTCATTGTAATCAATGCCCTCAAGCTGTGCATATCCCTTGGTAACTAATCTGGCTTTGTACCTAATGTCCATAATAGAAGATCCCTCTTTCTTCGCATATACCCACTTGCAACCAATAGCTTTCTTACCCTTAGGTAGCTTTGTAAATTCCCAACTATCATTCTTCTGAAGAGATCGCATCTCCTCCTCCATAGCTTCCCTCCACCTGATCGAATCAGAGCTAGACTCTACCTCTCTAAATGTAGAAGGAACTATATCATCAACGACCTCCATTGATAATTCATATATGACCATAACATCATTATATCTAGCTGACCGACAAATCACCCTTCTAGGTCTATTTATTGTAATGGACTCATGAACATGACCCTACTCCTGAGTCTCAGAATCCACTGTATCCTCTCTATGCCCGGCTGTCATCCTATTTTCTCCTAGTGTCACCTATGTAGGAGCCTCAATGGATACAATGCTATGTGGAGTGGCTGGAGTCATATCAGCCTCCACCTACTATGATATCTCTCGAATCTGGTCTTCCTCTACCTGCTGAGGAACTCAAGGCCTCATCATGTACGCCTCATTAAATGTGACATCTCTGCTAATAACTATCTTCTTGTCCTGTGGATCCCATAATTTGAAGCCTTTAACTCCTTTAAATCCTACGAAGACTGCTTTTCTCGCCCTCGAATTCAATTTACCATTACTGATATGGTAATAAGCAGGATACCCAAATATCCGATGCGACTCATAGTCATAAGCCACTGAACCAGACCAACACTCCAAAGGAGTCTTCATCTGTATCATAGTGCACGATAACCTATTTACAAGATGGCTCGCATAAACTAACGCCTTCATCCAAAAGGATCTAGGCAATCCACTCTGTGTCATCATACATCACACCTTCTCCAACAAGGTATGGTTTAATCTCTTAGCCACCATGTTCTGTTGCGGTGTCTCTCAAACTGTGAAGTGTCGTCTAATGCCGTGATCCCATAAAAGCTACAAAAATGAATCACTCTTATACTCTCCACCATTATCTGAACGAAGAGTCTTCACCTTTCTGCCTGTCTGCAGGTCCAGTTTCTTCTTTCACTCCAAAAAAATATCTAGGACCTCATGTTTATGCTTCATAGAGTATACTCAATTCCTTCTGGAGTAGTCATCAATGAAAGTGATAAAATAGTTGGCCACACCAAGTGATGTGTGTTTGGAAGAGCCTCAAACATCTGTGTAAATGTAATCTAATATACCTTGGGTGTTATGAATAGCGGTGCCGAACTTTACTCTAGTCTTCTTCCCAAGTATACAATGCTCGCCCAGCTCCATCTTGCAGGTCTTAGCACCTTTCAATAGCCATTATTTCGCCAATGACTGCAGTGACTTATCACTTGTGTGTCCTAGTCTCATGTGACATAGGGTGGTAGTTTCCTCCTCTGTAGTGATAGAAGCTGTCAGACCCGCTGTAACTGTCTTGCCCTTCAAGTAGTATATAAAGTTTTTCCTGACTCATCGCATCACCACCATAGAACCCTTCGTGACCTTCACAGTGTTAGACCCTAGAGGGGGGTGATTAGGGTCTTATGCTAATCTAATCTGATTTAAATGCTAATTAAAATTAATTAACAAGTTATCCTAGCAAATATGAAATATAACAATATATATGAACTAGGATAAGCAATATGAACAATGAGATATATCCTATATGATGAAAATATATATACAAGGATATATAAACTAACACAATGGGTAAATAATTTAACTACAAATGTGATAGGGCAAAATGATCAACAAGCAATACATAATGGCGATGTAAGATATGAACGTGAAAACAAGTGCGCCAATGCAATCACAAACAAAGGATATGTTTACGAGGTTCGGTCCCCACGACCTACGTCCCGGCTCCTCACCTCGAGGAGATACTCCACTATCACAACCGGGTTTTCTATGTTCACTCGAATAACGTTTACACCTCACACTCGGTTTTCTAGCTAACCGAAAACTTTATAATCGACACTCTTGCAATCACACTCTACACCCTCACAAGTGTTGGACCTAGCCGTGTCTCCCTCAAGTGCTCGGTTATAACCTCTCCCTAGGCTCGTCAACCGACGCCACTCCTTTTGGAACGATCCCCGACTCTCACCACACACTCCTCTCGGTGTACAAGTGTATTACAAAGTGAATCTTACAATTAGGCTCAATACAATAATTAATTGTTCTCAACTATGGATGAGAACACAATGAAAGCTCACACTCAAT
>BQKN01000850.1:142128-186208 GCA_022839385.1 Asparagus kiusianus
AAAATTAAAGGGGGCGATTTGACGTTACATTGCGCTTTATAAGGTAGGGATATGTTGTCGACATACCCTATCTTGTGATTGCACAATGTGGCCAAATCGTCTCACCCTTTATAAGGTAATGACTCTATCTTAGTTATTTGTAAGATGACTTCACTTTCCTTTTATAACTGAGACTAACCAGTGTTTAACTGTTTATTTCGCAGTGGGATACCCTTCTGGCTCGTTCTCATCCCACGCAGTATATGGGCGTCGTGGCGAGTATTACTCGACCTCCGACGATCCTTCCCCTATTCCAGTTACTCCTCAATTTGCTTCGGGCACATCGACTGAGATTGCCCAGGTGGTGAGGGAAGGTGGGCATCGAACTATTCGCCAGCTGATTACAGATGCGCCTTTTGTGAAGGATGCTAGCTCTACTCAGCCTCTTCGGAAGAGTGATTTCTTGTTTGGTGATTCTGTCGATGACCCAGAAGCCGTATTTATTGATGCTGAATAGTGGCTTCACAAGACCGGCAATGGCTTCATATACTTGCCGGAGATTCCTCGACATCGCTCGTTGATTGAGCTCAGGCGTCAGGCCGTGACGCGAGAGATGTCGTGGCATTTGACTGAGGATCATGAGAGCGTCCATTGCGGCTACGTCACTCATCAGGCAGTTCCTGGCTCGAGCAGGAGTCATATCACTGGACTGCATCCCGGAGTGGTGGGATTAGATGCGCCGCCACGTAACGAGCTCCTCGCCACCACTTCTACTTTGAGGAACCGTCTTGCTGCCCTAGGAAGTGAGATGCCCGCTACTCATCACAGGTTTTATGGTTGGGTCCATTCTCTGGACAAGTTTTGGTGGACCCGTATGACGACGTATGTCTTGAGCCGATGGGGCGAAGAGTTGCATGCTTGTGGCTTATATGCAGCTATCCGTGCCACCATGTATGGCTTGCCGGTCAGCGCGAGGCACTTCTGCGCTTTGTTTGAGCTCTATAATCCAGACTCGAACACTTTTCTGACCCGGCAATGGGAGTTGGGTTTGGCCCTCCATGAGATGCACAGGATTTCTGGCTTGCCCATGGGACAGATGTTGTATCAGGAGTATTTCCCTTCTAGTCATGAGTTGAGTCAGCTGAAGGATCGCATGCCCGACCGTTATGAGACTCTGTGGGACCTTACTTGTCACTACCACATTGCTTTGGCGCAGTCCAAGCCTTTAGCAAAGAGGACCAAGGTATGTGTGAGTTTAAAGCAGTTTGCGAACTACTTGTTCAAAAATCTGGAGAGCAGTTCTGGCGAGGATATTTATGAGTTGGCCCCACTCACTCCTTCAGAGGTGAACGGTCTACTGAAGAAGATTGACGCTCACTCCTACACCACTAGCAGTCCTGAGGGTGGCTTCCCTACGAAGACCAGGTTCAGATCCTTCTTATGGCATGCGACCACACCGATTCGACCGATGACTCTTCTTGCCGGCTTTCTTGCTATCTGGTTGAAGAAGTGCGTGGTTCCATACCAGTCTGGCGACGCCTTGCCCTTGGAGGTACTCTATCCAGCAGTTCAGCTTGCTTACAAGAAAGAACTCTCACTTCTTCCGGTGATGGTGGCTAATATTCACCGAGGACTTCGACAGCTTTCCAGTGCCTTCACACGGAAGGAGACCGATTTGCCAGGTCAGATTCCCACTCTTAAGGTGGAGCTTCCGTACGCTTATCTGATGGCCTGGTTCGTCCTCCACCGCTCGGATATGATGTCGGTGCTGAACGCCACAGACCACTCTGTTCCCCTGCTACAGTTGCTTGAGAATGGCAGGTGGGAGGGCCGCGGATTTTCTGATGTCAGACAGCAGCTGCAGGTCCACAAGTGTTGGGCATTCTCCACTTGTTTTCCGCAGTTCTCCGGCCGATACGGCGAGTGCTTGATAGATGATGAGAGGCCGAGAGAGTATCGGACTCACTTAGACATTGTCTGCTTCAATTGGCTGGTGAACATTAGGCCTGGCTATCTGACTTTTCGGGTGAGGGATCAGTGTTTCATAGAGCCATATCTACCCTGCCGATTCGCTCGCCAGTTTGGCTATGATCAGCTCTACATCGAGAATCCTCGTCAGCAGTTTCAGACCCATAGTGGTTTGGTAGACGGTCTCCGTGCATGGTTGTGGACCGTGACTGGCTATACTGGTGCTAAGTTCAGTCTCCCGAGTATTGATCGGCAGTTGAACCTCACTTTCTTGAGCTGTAAGTGGTTACTAGCAGCTAACAAGACTGTCCCCGTGAAGCCGATTGCAGAGATAGAGGCTGAGGAGGCTTCTCAGCTTGATTCCCTTAGGATTCGGGAGAACGCTCGGGCACAGAGGACGCGGAACAAGACTCGCCGGATTGATGAAGAGGGCCAGAGGACATTCCATTCCACAGACGAGGCTTCAGGCGGGGATCCCGAAGATTACGATGACTTTTCCGAGCGAGGTTTGCAATTCATCTTTTCCTTCTATCTTCCAGAAGTATTGAAACTGACTACGGTTTGATGTTTCAGGGACCACAGTTGATCAGGATGAAGAGTTCCGTCCTCCTCCCCAGGCGAGACCTTTGATCCCCATTGCTAGGCGGAAGAGATTGGCCCGCAAACCTCGTGTAGCTTCACGAGCATCTGACATGGATCTGGCTGGTGACGATCTTGCTAGTGACGGAGGTAACATCTATCCTGAAAACCATTCCCTTGGTTATTCAGCACATTGCCTTATGCTTTTCCATCTCTATATAGGAGTGCGTAGGGAGAATGAGATGAGTCCCGATCCTATTCCCGTATCTCCCGATGAGTCTGACCCACTACCCCCTGTAGAGAGGCCTACAGGGGTTGCTGACATTAGAGAGGAGGTCAATGTAGGACCTGATTCCGTGAATCCAGGTACATCTAACACTGACAACGTATTTCTTTAGATAACACACAAATGAATTTATGTATCCTCTAACTGTCCTCTACTTCTTGCTCCTTCAGATAACTTGCAGGAGGCGAATCTTGGAAATGAAGAGGTTAATGCACCCGTGAAAGGTAACTCATTTCCATTAGTTGTAGTCTCTTCATTTCTTTTTGGCACTTATATTCTTTTATGTCAGATTTCTCCATCGATGATTTTGACGAGGAAAGCCTATTTGCGGACACTCCTATGATGCACTATATATATAGCTCTCCTCAGATTGATGACCAGTTACCTGGGAATATGTTTTCTGAGTCCACCTTCACTAATAATCCCGAGGATGGTTCTTTTGAAGGTATATGCCTCTTTCTGAGTCGATTATAGGACTAGCCAATTTTGACTAATACAGCTATAATGTAACGCCTTTGCGAATTTTGAATTTGACAGGAGCTTTTGTTGAGAGAGACCCTGTTGAGCCGGCTGCGAGACCAACTGTACCAGTTGATGCATCCACAGCGGTTACATCTTCACCACCCCCAGCGGCTCAAGGGGAAGAAGGTATAAGTCAACTCATTGAAGAGTGCTATTCCTTTTTCTTATTAAGACTTTTGACGGACTTCTCCCTTTTTTGTGTAGGGCATTCTTCTCGTCTTCATGTCTTAGTGAAGGAGTTGTTATCTGACGACGATCCTGACAAGGTCGTCATCAGCATAGAAGTTCGCTCCTTCTTCTCCTTTGTGAATGCTATGATTGGCAAGCTCTTCCACGGCGGACTTTCACTTCACCAGTTTAAACCTCTCCTGAATTCCAGAGTTAATTTGATAAAGGAAGCAGGATATCCAGATTTGGTGAAGGCTATAGTTAACGATCTCGGCTGCCTAGAGCATGAGCTTCAGATGTTTCATGAGCTTCGAGATACCGGCGCCTCTTCATTTATTGCTGCTGAGCTAGAGACCCGTTTACAGTCACTGCGCGAGACTCAGATTCTTGCTAGTTTTGATGTTCAGGTGCAGCGAGACCGAGTGGATCGAGTTGAGACCGGCCTTGCTACTAGATTATCTTCACTTGCCGAGCTCGATTCTTCTCTTATCTCTTGTGAAACCAAGATAGACCGGCTTGAAAGAGAACTCCGCGAAGAAAAGGAGACTTTGAGCATTCTTCAGATGACGAGAGCACAGGACCAACAGACCTGCACTACCTTATCTGACGAGCTGACATCCTTAAAGCAGGAGCTGGTTGAGACAGAGGAGACTGCTGCGAAGACCTCTGCCGCTACCGAGGAGTCCATTAGAGCTGAGCTTAGTCAAGCTTATGATGATAAGCTGTCTAAGATCAGCCAGCAGATTTTTAGCCACGGGCTTGATGTATGATTTTGTTTGCTGTGTACTTTGACTTTTGACTCTCTCAGTGACACTGGTTTTCATCTTTATTTTTATTATGATTCGTCATTCCGTTTGAAATGTTAACCATAATACTCATAGGATTTTTGGCAAACCCTCAGCCATCAACGGGTTTGATGAGCCTTTACCGACTACCGTTTGAGTCGGGCTAGCATGCGAATTATTTAAATCCGCTCGCATGTAACGTTGCGCTCAGAGATTGAATTCTCCGAGACTTCGTGCTATGATGTCGAATACATAGACTTCGCTATTGTTACGGGAATAGGCTACCCGGCGACACGTGTTAGGTGTTGACTTTAGGATTTTTGGCTAACCCCCAGCCTTCAACGGGTTTGATTAGCCTTTACCGACTACCGTTTGAGTCGGGCTAGTGTGCGGATTGTTTAGATCCGTTCCGCACGTGACGTTAAGCTAAAAGAGTTAACTCTTTTAGTGCTACGATATTGAATACGTAGACTTCGTCTTTCTCTTGTGAAAAGACTAAACAGCAACGTGTATGAGACGTTGACTTAGGATTTTTGGCAAATCCTCAGCCTTCGACGGATTTGACGTGCTCTTACCGATTACCGTTTGCGTCGGGCTTACATGCAGATTGTTTAAATCCGTTCCGCATGTGACGTTGTGCTAAAGGAATGAACTCCTTTAGACTTTGTGCTACAACTTCGAATATGTAGACTTCGCCATTATTATGGGAATAGGCTACCCAGCAACGTGTATTAGACGTTGACTTATCCCCTACTTAGGTTTCGGGATAACATACCCCAGAGTCAGACTCCGGTGTCTTTTTCTACGGATAAAGACCAAACCGGCGACGCGTGTTAGGCGTCGACATATCCTTTCTTAGGATTCAGGATAAAATCCCCCATGCGTGTGAGGCATGGGTTTCGGTGTTATTAATAACAACCTGCCACAATGTTGAATATGTGGACGAGTATTCTTTTCAACGGCTAAGAACTAACCGGCCGCGCGTGTTAGGCGCGGACTTATCCTTACTTAGGTTTCAGGATAAAATACCCCAGAATCGAACTCTGGTGTCTTCTTCTGCGGAGAAAGACTAAACCAGCAGCGCGTGTTAGGCGCAGACTTATCCCTGCTTAGGATTCAGGAAAGACTTCCTAGGATGAATCCAAGATTGATAAATTTTGAGAAACGGTTGTTGTGGGAAAGGAAGAATTTTATATTCTATTTCCCGGATTCTGGAAAGGAAGAATTTTATATTCTATTTCCAGTGCAAGAAAGAGACTAGAAGTGGGATCTCCACTCCGAGAATCTGGAAGATCTAGATAAACTTACCTTTTATAGGATTGATTATCTGATCGAAAGAAGAGTTCTTCATTTATCGAAGTGAAATTTCAGCTTCGGTTATAACCATGAAAAGGTTGAACCAAAGAGAAAAGAAAGAGAGTTCTTTCGTTTATCGAAAGGGGACTCCGAATTAAGAGTGGACCTTTTTGGTGGACTCACTGTCAATTGAAATTGATCAGTGAGGGATTTTGGTAGTGTGAACTTGGGTTATCCTTTAGAATATTAAGTGTAATATTCTTCAAGGAATTTCCCGATAAATGGGTTGTCTTGAACGTACTAGGGATAGTACTTTTTCAAAAACTTCCCATTTATTGGCATTAATTGCCTGATGCCCTCTAAAGAAATTAAGCGGTAAGCGCCGTTTGAATAGACTGTGTCTATTACAAACGGTCCTTCCCACTTAGGTTCGAATTTACCTTTCTTCTTAGAGGTGAGGATTATTGGTCGGCGAGCAGCGAGGACCAGATCTCCTTCCTTGAAGCTTCTTTGGCGAACCCTTTTGTCAAAGGCTCTGGATATCCTGGCTTGATAGAACTCGATGTGTTGTTGAGCTTCCAAGCGCTTTTCGTCCAGCCTTTCGAGTTCCTCAAGACGTTTTTGATGCTGCTCTTCGGTCGTCATCTCAGTTGCGAGAGCGATCCGAAGGGAGGGGATTTGAATCTCTAACGGTAGCACAGCTTCACATCCGTACACCAGAGAATATGGAGTGGCTCCTGTAGGAGTGCGTATTATGGTGCGATAAGCCCAGAGCGCTTCGCCGAGTTTATCGTCCCAATCTCGCTTGTTGGTCTTCACAAGCTTTGACAGGATCTTGATGATCGTCTTGTTGAAAGCCTCAGCTAATCCGCTCGCAGCGGGATAATAAGCTGTTGACGAAACATCTTGAATCTTGAACTTGTCACAGAACCTGATAAAAGCGTTGCTTATGAATTGCGGACCGTTGTCATGAATGATCCGCCTCGGCACGCCGTGTTGGTATATAACATGATGCTTGATGAAGTTGATGACGTTGTTCGTCTTCACTTCTTTAAGCGGAATGGCTTCAGCCCACTTTGAAAAGTAGTCGGTGATTGCGAGGATAAATCGATCACCTTTAACTGAAGGAGGAAAGATAGGACCGACAATATCCATACCCCATGTCTCGAATGGCCAAGACATGGTTGATGTGTGTAATCGCTCCGGAGGTTGGTGCATATAATTTGCATGCACTTGACAAGCATGACATTCTCGGGCGTACTCGATCGCGTCACGAACCATTGTTGGCCAGAAATATCCCATTCTTCTGATTCGATCATACAGCTTGGGACCAGGCTGATGCGCACCGCATTCTCCTTCATGTGCTTCCTTAAGAACTTCTTTTGCTTCTTCGTTCGAAAGGCATCGGAGAAGCAAATCATCATACCCCCGGCGATATAGCGTACGAGTCTCGGTATTGTAAAAGAACCGCGGAGCTCTTCGGTGAATGGATTCTTTTTCTTTTGCGTCCTCTGGTAAAATTCTGTATTGGACGTAATCAATAATGGGAAAACGCCAATCTCGGGACTCAGACCCGATTTGGGTTGAGTTCACCTCTTTGACGTTCTCGTTTTTATCATCCTCCTCTTCAACCTCCATATCGTATATGGGTATGCAGAGTTGGTGTGATCTTACTGTGACTAGCAGTTCAGTTTCGGGCGGTTGCGCGAGTGATACTGCTAGGGCTGCCAATGCATCCGCATAAGCATTCTGGAGACGCGGGATATATTCGATATAGAATTCTTCAAAAGAATCTGCCATTCTGACGGCCTCCTGGTGGTACGAATCAGGTCTGGGTTCCTGACCTCATACTCTCCACGAACTTGGTTGACGATCAATTGAGAATCTCCAAAGGCTTCGAGATATTCGACTCCCAGCTCCTTGGCGAAACTGAGTCCAATGATGAGCGCGTTGTACTCGGCTACGTTATTAGAGCATGGTCCAGTTAGCGAATACGCCCGAGGCATCACGTGCTTCCCCGGGGAAACTAAGACAACTTCAACTCCGGAGGAGACCCTAGAACATCCAGGGGCTATTGCTTTATTAACTGCTCTCGAAGCACCATCAAAGTATAACTGCCATACTTGTTGGTGCGACGTGGTATTAACCTCGTGGGTCTCATTTGGCAAGTTATCATATACTTCAACTGTGTCTGCTGTCGGACTTGCCGCCAAAAGATCACAAATCGCTTGTCCTTTGACCGACTTCTGCTGTTTGAAGTGTAAATCATATTGGGACAAGAGAAGGGCCCACTTTGCTAACCGCCAATTCATCGAACCCGGTTGAGTCATGAATACCCGTACCGGATTAACATTAGCGATGACGTAAATCATCTGGCCAACCAAGTAATGTCGCATCTTCTGTACCGCGAACACCAATGCGAGACATTCTTTCTCGATCATCGGGTATCGAGACTCGGTGCCTATCAAGGTTCGACTTAGATAATAGACTGCCTGTTCGTGACCATTATCATCGTCTTGTGCCAATAAAGCACTTATCGAATGGTTCATCGCCTTGATGTAAATCAAGAACGATTTACCTGATTTTGGTGCAACAAGAACAGGGGGATTCATCATATATGCCTTGATATCTTTGAATGCTTTTTGGCAAGCATCGTCCCAAATAAACGACACACCCTTCTTGTTTAACTTAGAGAACGGTTGGCACTTCTCAGATAGGTTTGAGATGAACCGTCGGATGTAAGCTAAACGCCCTTGCAATCCTCTGAGCTCTCTTAGATTCCTCGGGGGTTGCAGTTCATGTATCGCCTTTACCTTGTCTGGGTCGATGTGTATACCTTTCGTGGTGACGATGAATCCAAGGAATTTTCCGCTGGACATTCCGAGGAAGGATTTTGTGGGATTCATCTTCAATTGATGACTCCGCATGAGATCAAACATCGTTCTCAAGTCTTTGATGTGATCTTCTTTGTTGCGGCTTTTTACCACCAAATCATCAACGTAGCATTCAACTTTTTTCCTGAGGTGTTTCTGGAAAATCTTAGTCATCGCTCGTTGGTATGTAGCACCTGCATTCTTCAGACCGAACGGCATCACCGTGTAGCAGAAGACACCGAGGGGCGTTCTGAATGCTGTATGCTTCTCGTCATCCGGGTGCATCTTGATTTGATTATACCCCGAAAAGCCGTCCATGAAGGACATTCTCTCGAATCCGCATGTATTGTCAATAATGACATCCGTGATCGGGAGAGGAAAATCATCTTTTGGACATGCTTCATTCAAATTCCTGAAGTCAATGCAAATCCTGATTTTGCTGTTCTTCTTCATGACGGGAACGATGTTGGCTAACCAGTCTGGATGTTGTTCTTCCCGGATAAATCCTGAGTCGATCAACTTCTTAACTTCTGCCTCGATGGCTTCCATAATCTGCGGACGAAACCGTCTTTGCTGTTATTTGACAGGTTTGGCATCCGGCTTGATGTCGAGGCGGTGCATTGCCACATTGGGGTCGAGCCCTGGCATGTCTTCGTAGTTCCAGGCGAAGACGTCGATATATTCCCTGATCAGGGCAATTAATTCCTCCTTTTCATCTGGGGGAAGACTACCGCTGATGAATATGGGCTTTGGATTGACCTCATCGCCCATATTAACTTGGACTACTTCGTCTTCGGTGGGTGGCTCTCTTTGTTCGAACCTATCACCATATTGCATATTCAGGTGATGAACCCATGGGTCCTCCCACGTTTACATTTGATCGTCGTCCTCCATCGTAGACGGATCAGCTGTAGTCATGTTCGACATCAAGGTCTTGAACATTTCTCCTAAACTTGTGTCGGAATCCTCAGCTGAAGAGTCTGGCAAGTTCCCATCCTTAGCTTTGTTAGCAATTTGATCGATGATTTGCCAACCACATTCATCATCTGATGAGACATAGCCTAGGCCTCTCTTGTGACGGTAATAATTATCCGGTTTCCCTTTTGGGACATATGCCGCTTTGACTGGGACACGGGAACCTCGATCGAAGTATAAACCTTCTCCGAGTGTAAAGTCGTACCCTTGTTTTTCCATGAGCGTACGCGCTTCCGGACTATACTTAGATAAGTGCAGACCAGATTTGTCGTCGTCTTCATCTTCTCTTAGGAAATGATCTGGCAACGGAAGACTTTCTCCTTTACCGTAAATCACTTCTTTTTGTCCTCCTATTTTAGCAGGAATAATCTGAGTTGTTCCGAAAGAGTGCTGGAGACGCTTCTTCGTGACATAAGACGATCGGAGCGGCATACATAAATCAAGAGACAAGGAATACTCTAAATCACATAAATCGGGATTATCGTATAATCCCTTTATCGCATCATCAAGAGATAAGGAATACTCTAAATCACGATTTATTTCAATATCGGTAAGTTGCCAGTTACAACCGTCATTTGACGACTGTTCGTCGTCGAGATTGATTACAAAGGGTACAATGTCATTTAGAACAAAACCACTATTGTAATCGAATCCGACCTCGGAATCAGCTTCTTCTTCGCTGTCCGTGCCTTGGATCGATGGTTCCGTATCGGATTCATTACCATAAAGGAGAGAATCTGTGAAGTAATTCTCATACCCTTTAAATGGTTGCTTATCCGCGACCACCGTCCTAACCCTTCCATCAGTATCGACATATTTCAGACACTGATGTAAGGTGGAGGGAACTATAATATTACTATGGATCCAAGGCCGACCCAATAGTAAGTTATAGGATGACTCAGCATCAATCACGTAGCACGTGACCTCCGTTTTCAGATCGCCCATCTGGCACTTTATCCGGATTTTTCCCAAAGGTCTTGACCCACTGGTGTTGAATCCGTAAATGACTGTACCCGTAGATGCCAACTTGCTGACTGGAATGCCAAGGCTGTGCATTAGGCGAAGTGGCATAATACTCACAGCGGAACCCGGATCCACTTGGATTCGGTTGACCTCGCTGGAGCCAATGTACCCGACAAAGTACAAGGGCCGATCATGATTTGAATTCTTCGTCTGCATGTCCTCTTTGGTGAAGGTGATGCAGGGAAGATTCTTGGCCGCCACATTACACTGTTGGGCTAACATTTCCAGTTCTTCGGGAGCTGGTTTGATCCTGGTGAGGAATGCCTCTGAATCGGCCAAGGCTTCTTGCAAGGCTTCTCTAGTTTCCTTGGACAATCGGAGCAACTCGTGCAGCGTTATCCGCGCTAGAATATTGGCTAGCTGAGCCATGATGTCGAAGGCACGCGGATTTTTTGAACTCTCCGGTTTGTCCTTTCCAATCGGACGACTGAAACGAGATTGCTTCGGATTCTGAACCTCCTCGGGCCCCTTTTCTTTCTGTTTGTCAACCGGCTATCGTCGAGCATCTTCAACCGGTTTGGGAACTGTAATCACCCCCAGTTCTGTGAGAGTCTTGGCTGGTCCCCGTTTTGTCACCCCCTGTTCAGCTATTTGATTCCCAGGAGATGGATATTTGAAGTGGTATTCGTTTCCACTCCGGGTCGCAAAGACCTCCTGTTCCTCGTCGGAAAACGGAAAAGCGGTGATCCTTTCATCGTCTTCACCCGGGATGGCAGAAACTCCATAGCAAGACTTCCCTTTCCCCTTTGAGTTCTTCTTTGATGACGATCCGGCCCATTGTTCATCCTCAATCAGGTCGGGGTGAACCCAAAGGATTTCGCCGTTCGGGGCCGTGTGTGGCACGAGTCCCTTTTGGCGCTGTCCGTGCGGGTCGTCATTCACCGTCTTCATCCCGACTTTGGTGACGCGCTTCGGCTCAAACCAAGCTGTAGGCACTGATCCGAAGCTGATTGACACCACATTTGCTCCCACATTCTTGGCCGGTTTCGGAGTTATGACTCCTACATCGATCAATGCTTGGATCTTGTCCTTGAGGTGGTAGCAAGACTTCGTTGGGTGGTGGACCGCTCTGTGGTACGCGCAGTACTTCGGGTCCGTCACCTTAGTGGCTCCTTCATGATCCACAATCGCTAGCAACTAGATTTTTTTGTTCTCCAACAAGTACTTGAAGATGCCGGGGACTTCATCATCCTTGAAGGAGTAGACTTTGGGAAACCTCGGCTCCGAAGACTTTTGCTTCTGAGACCGTTGCTGCCAATGCGGTTGTGATTGTTGTGGCGCTCGCTGCTGCTGCTGTTGCTGAGGTTGCAATTGAAATGTCTGGTTAGCATCAACAGCATTAACATGAGCTTTACCTTTCCCTTTCTGGTTGAAGTTTTGCTTCGGAGGATTAGTAGCCGGTTGGCCTCTCTCCGCCTTCTTTCTTCTGAGGAATCGCTCAGCTTGCTCTCCTCGAACCTTCAAATCCTTCCAGGTCTTGGATGGTGCTGTGCCCATTGCTTCCAACACATCCAGCGAAAGGTTGTTGTGGCAGGTTTGGAGGATGAATTCCTCAGTGATCGGGTCCCGGCAATTCATCACCTTGTTCCGGAACCTTTTGATGAAGGTGTCGACTAGCTCCCCGTCCTTCTGCTTCTCATCGAGCAACGATCCGATAGAGATTTCGGTGTCGTCATTGAAGAAATTCGCGAGGAACTTAGTCTCCATGTCATCCCAGCTGTTTATGCTTCCTGGCTTGAGGCGACGATACCAATCGAAGGCAGCTCCGCGAAGAGTGCCGACGAATGACCGCACCATCAGAGGCTCATTACCAGAGATGACTCCCAAGTGCGATTTGAAATAAATCAAATGCTGAGTAGGTGAACCCTTCCCATTAAATGGCGTAAAGTTAATTAGATTAAACTTTGCCGGATATGGGATTGATTCCCACTCTCTTGGGTACGGACAAGGAATACCCGTCTTTTTTGTCTCTTGAGCGGAAATCAACGTATTGATTTTGTTCTCGAGATTTTTGATCTTTAGGCTTTCACCTGCGTCTTCACTGGCGTTCTCGTTACCACCCCCTGCATTGATGGGAGGGTTGTTAGCATTGCGAACCTCATTTGTGTCCTCATCTTCCAGGTTGTTCTGGTTGGGACGACTTGGTTCGCCTTGTTGGTTCCTCAATGCTTGAAGCTGTTGGTCATGCATCTCTCTCATGTTCTGCATAGCCATTTGCATTTTGAACCTAAATGTCTCCTGTTGTTTGGCCATGGCATCTTCAAGCATCTTGGCCACTTGCTCCGCGCTTATCATAAACGCCTCGCGGGGTTGTCCTTCACTGGACACTGTATTATCAGACGCCACTGCTGAGCCGGCATCTGATTCTTCATCTCCCGAAGGTACTCTTGTTCGGACTCTACCATACGTCGCGCGAATGATAGCCCCGGATTGTAGACGAGTTACACGTCGGGATATTTCTGGAACCGCCTCGGGGTTATCCTAAGCCGATGTTCCTGTGCTGGTCATATTTGCGGTGACCCTTGAATGCTCACCATCTTCGACCATCTTCCTTCTTCGTTGGAAACGCCTATGCCTTGGTTTTGGCGTTCCATTGCTGAGTCTTTCGAACACAGAGACTCTCTCAGGGACTGCCTTGACACAGTTGCACTCAGAGAGTACCGCCCGAATGAGCTTCGAACAAGGACATTGCGTTTCGTGCCTTCGAGGGCTCCTCTTTCTGGTTTTACTCGTACCCCCGGCACGATAGTACAGCTCGTCCGTTTGAGTGGCGGAGCAACCTATCGTGCGTTGGCACGATCTCTCAGGTATAACGTTGTCGTCATCAGACGACAATGTTTCCTTCTGAGGATGAATTGTCTTCTTCGGACCATCCAGAGTCACACGCCTTGAAACGCGCCTTTGTGGGCGTGAATCTTCAGCGGGCTCTTGCACTTCGATGCGCAAAGTTGTGTGCTTGGGTGCCATAATTTTCTCCAAGTGTTGAGGGTTGCAGCGACCCCCAGCATGTTGCATTGTTTGGGACTTCTCCATTGGCCCCAAGCGTTCTTGGACTGGAGCTTTACCTCATTCCTTCGGAAGTGGGCCGAGGCGCTCCAAAACAGACTTTCTCTTCTGGGATGGTCCTGTGGGATCTCCCTGAGCAGTTGCAGAAATTACCGGCTGTTTGGATTGATTTGTCGGGTGTTGAATCTTCGGAGGCTGCGGTTGTCGCTCCTTGGTCTGAACCGTTGCTTCAGACTTTGGCCTCCAAACCTTGCGAGTTGGTGGCGGCTTTTTGACCACCTCCTTCTGCAGCTTCCGACGGGCTTCTTCAGCTTTGGCCCGTGCTTACGCCGATAACGCGCACCGTTTACGGATGCGCTCCTCCAATGTCGAGCGATTCCGTTTGACACGGACCCACTCCATAGTCGATGGTTTGGAGGAACCACCCTTCATTTGCTGTTGAGGCTGTTTGCCTCGTTTATTCTTCAGATCCGCATGGTAGCGAACCCCGTCAACGGACTCCATGGCCTTGGCGAATTGCTTCGCGAGGCGTTGACGCTGCCTCTGGCGGGCTCTCTTAGAGAGAGTCACCACGCCTTCAACGGCGGATTTGACCTGCTTAGAGGCCGGTAGGACTTCACCCAACGCAACTTCGGCGTCGATCGGGGTGAGGTTGTCGTTGGCGGCTTCAACTTCTTCGCACCAACGGACTTTTCTCCTAGAGGAGAACTTCTGGGATTTCTTGGACTTGGGGGAGGAGGTAGATCCGGACGAGGATACATACTCCTCGTACTTCTGTTGGTCGAATTCGTACTCGACCTCCTCCACGACCGGGATCGAGATCCGCGGCTGCGACGCTCCAGCTTCGGCAGCGAAGCTGTTGGCTCCCACTGTGGTCGCCAGATTGTTCGCGGGAAAAATCAAACTCTTCTTCATTGACGATGTCATTGCTATCTTAGTTAACAACTTTTTGCGTTTACAAAGATCCGGTCTTTTTATAAGAGCCGGTTACAATGAAAATCAAAGAAAACAAAGAAGATTACAACTTTCCTTATTTAACGAACATATCGCGAGCTCCTGTTATACGGTCACTCGCTTTGTGGGTTGTTTGCCTGTGCCGGGGTTGTTTGCCGTGGACCATCGCGCAATCTCGATCCAAACAGATCTACGTGGTATAACGGGTATTATCCCACCAATGAGATAATAGCCGAGAGGGATCGTTTCACCAAGGAAACAACCGCTCGAATCTCGGGATCTAAGAACCAAGCTTAGATCCGGAGTAGAACTATGTAGATCTGAGGATTAGATCCCTTCGAACTCCTGCCTTGTTTGGTGCAGGTGCTCGCCAAGAATCGAATCCGAGTGTCCAAGTCTTCAAGCCTTCACAATTCCGAGTTGAGATGACAATCCGGCAGAGTTTCGGCTCTTCAGAAGTTCAGAAAAAGTCCTCTCAAATGAACAACCACCCCTTCTATATATAGCCTCTCTGAACTGTGCCTGTGTGCACAAGAGAGAGGGGGGAGGGAGCCGGCCACCCTGAGGTGGCTCGGCCTTGGCCGAGCCACCCTGGGGTGGCTCGGCCACCGAGCCACCCTAGGGTGGCTCGGCTTGGGCCGAGTCACCCCGGGTTTGGCTCGGTTTCGGCCGAGTCCCCCAGGTGTGTTGGGTTTCGTCGTTTTTTGATGTTCGGTTGTTTTCCCGTCTTTCGGTTCTGTCCGTGATTCGGTTGACTTGGTTCCTGATTTGGCAGTAAATCCGCCTCGGTGCTTGAGTTCGAATCCTCTCTTGGTTGGATGACTCGTTGACTCCCCGAAACATTGACTTGATTCCGCATACGAACGTATTCCGTTGTTTGCGTGTCTCGTCGCCTCGAACGTCCGTTGATTTGTCGAATCATCGTGCCGAGCTATGTTAAGGGACCTATAGGCAATTTTATACGCCTACAATGTGGTGCACTAACACGGTCAAAGCAATAATTATGCAAATGACCCATTCGATTGCAATAAGTACAATGAAGAGGATGCATTTGGTTATGTTGACCATGTGGATGTGCACGAGGAACATTTGCAAACATGGATGGTCTTTTAAAATTATTTTGCAAATGTGAAACTCTCTTTAAATCAAAACAAAATTTGGCCAAATGACCAAATCGACCACAAAAATCACATTTAAACACATGAGCATGCTTATGATGAACATGATGAGTATGTGCATGTGTATGTGATGAAGAAGCCTTATGAGATGCACAAGAGACATTAGTCTTGGAAGATTTATGTGCATCATAGCAAAACATTAGTCTTTGATTTTGAGAGATTGACTTGGCGATGGTTTGGACTACAACCTCGAACTGCTAATGCATCTTCCGATGCTTTCTCGGAGGGTTCACCATCACTCTTCCTTAACTCATAATTCACCAACATCGAGATCACCTCCTTATATATAACAGTAGTTCTTCCATTGATCATAGTGAGAACGAACATACTATAATCATCCTCCGGTAACGAACACAAAAGTAGCATCACCTTGTCTTCATCCTCAACCATGATGTCCATATTAGCCATATCTGAAAGTAGCTTCGTGAAGCTGTTAACATACTCCTTAATGGAAACTCTCCTCTTCATCTTGAACTAGTAAAATCTCTTCTTCAAGTGAAGCTGATTCTTAATGCCCTTTGTAAGATACTCCTCATTGAGCGTTTCCCACAATCTCTTCACTGACGTCTCGTTCATCACATCATAAATAAGATCCGATATCAAGCATGACCGAATAACTACATAAGCCCTACTGTTCATTTTCTTTCAAACCTTGTCCTCCATGTCAGCAGGTTTCTCTTGTAACTCAAGAGTCTCCTCCAAATTCTGTGCATCCAATGTATCCATCACCTGGCACCTCCACAAACAAAAATTAATCTTGCTGTCGAACTTTGGACATCAATCTTCATGTTATTGATGCTCAGACTCTGTATCGCCTTCGTAAGAGGCGAACCTGATGTGTCTGCTTCTCCCATGTTGTCGATCTAACTCTCCAAATAAGAATCTTTTAGTGAATTCTTCGAACAAGTTCCAAGCCAAACCTGAAGCTCTGATACCACTTGTTGTGTTCACAGCGGAACTCAAATCACACGAACAAGAATGAGAAAGATCACAACCAAACAAGCCAAACACAATATCACAGTAAGACAAACAAATTTTACGTGGTTCGACAAGCTGTCTACGTCCACGGGGTAAGGAGGGGGGAGTTCTACTATTAGAAATCAAGAGAATATAAATAAGGTTACAAATCTCACCAAAACCCTCAAACAAAGTTCTCTAAATCTTTCACAAATCTCTCACAATTGGATGCAACAATCCTCTCACAAAGACTACTCAAAACATTCTTGCTTAACCCTAATTAATCATGTTTAGGATAATATACAAACAACAAACAAAACGGGTTAAAAACCCAAAGCCTAGATCAGACCCGCTACGTGGTCAACCGCCGCGGTCGTCACGGTCGACCGCAAGGCAACGACAAAAACAAAAAATCCTATAGGGTTTGGCCGGTCGACCTCACTTGATGCCGCGGTCGACCGCTAAAAGTCCAGAGACCTCACAGGTCTCGTGCACGTTTCCGGTCGACCGCAGCTGATCTCACGGTCGACCGCGGAGCTTCCTGGCAGTTTTTCTATCGATTTTCCTGAGCTTTCTTCAACTGTTCGCCAATCCTTCACTTATAAACAACTTGTATTAAAATTTCAATTCCAAGATCTCGATTCTTAGGAGATTTGATATTTCAATTGGCACTATTCTTTTTCCCTCACTACATGAGCATATATTTCTTTAAGCCAAGTTGATGACGCTCTGTCAAATGATTGCATGAATGTTCTTCTATCTCAAGAAGCATGTGCTAGCTTTCTATGAGCAATTTTTACAATGTACAGTCACTCTACCTTCCTCGCATTTCATGGCCTTGTAATCAGAACCATTACCGATTGAATTTTGGTCTAAGGCTCATCTGAACTCTATTGCATTTGCAAATCTTATATCTACACTTAAATTAAGAAAATCCATTATACCATTTTTATATTGTTCAGCAATCTTTTATCTTTTTTTCTCTGATTGAGGACTTCAGCATTTCAGCCGCTCGAGCTTCTCATCACTTGAGAGTATTCTGAATCAAGCACTCATTTTAGCCACTCAAGCTTCTCATCACTTGGAGAGTATTGTGAATCAATATAATCCACATATAACTCCATAGAATTTTTTGTAACTTTTTAACTGAAATTGGGTTGGTCTTCCTGTTATTCACGCTCATCTCTTATAGCTCTACCAAACTTCGACATTTTTACCTCATGGTCATCTCCTTTAGTTAAACTAGTATGCTATACGTGCATTGCACATGATGAATATTAAGAAACTACAAGAAGGTAATGAATTTCCAGTAATATACAAGTTTTTTTTTGAAGAAGCATCCCTTTATTCATACATATCCTGATATAAAAATAGACAAATTTTAACGATAAGTTTTATTGTCAATATTATGCATAATGACAACTGTAAATAAAGTGGACTGAGAGTATGAGTCAGACAACACTCACAACTGTGATATATATGACACATCATCATCATACAACAAGAATTAGTTGAGTCAATTTGAAGATGTGTTTTGAAACTTGATTATTGTAGAATTGAGTCAATTTTGTACAATTTAAGTTGATACAATGAATTTTGATGGTTAGTATCCTCACCATTACTTATTTCAAGATGAGCATTTGCATGAGCCTCATCCATAGAGATGGAATCCTCTTTAGCATCTTTAGGGCTTTCAGATGGATGCTCAGAGTAAAATTACCCTAGGGGGGAGGTGAATAGAGTATTTGCTAATCTAATTCGATATTGATACTAATTTAAAACTTATTAATTATAAACTCTTTCAAGTATGATAGACAATGAGATATATGCAAGGATAACAAATAAACAAAGGGCGATATAAACTATGAGACAATGACAATGTAGAAATATGATAAGCAATGAGCACAAGAATAATACGCCAAGTCAAACTCAAATACATAATATGATCATGGAATTCGGTCACCATCGACCTACGTCTCTGCTCCTCACTCTCGAGGAGAATTTTCACTATCATAATTGGTTTTCAACATTCACTAAAAAGGTTTACAACTCACATAATCACAATCACACAATACACCCTCTAAGTGTTGGCTTAGCCCGTGTTGACTTTCTCAAGTGCTCGGATTTACAACCTCTCTAGGCTTTACTACCAACGTCACTCCTCTTAGAATCAACCTCGTCTCTCACCACACCCTCCTCTAGGTAAACTTGTGTACTATAATGTGATCTCACAATGATTAAGCACAAATAAAAAGATTTGTTTTCTAACAAGAATGAGAACGAAATTAATCTCTCACTCAATATTACAATCTCACAACCCCAATATACTATGTATGAAATACTTAAGCTCAAGTGGGTGTGTGTAATCAATGAGTAATAACAATAAAACTAAACTCAAATTGATCTAGCAAATAAATAAAACAATTAAAGTATGAACAAGCTAGATAAAGAGGAGTTTAGAAAACTTCTCAAGCAAAGAGATGTAAAAGGTTGAGGATGAGCTACCTCAATGTTGAAAATCGAATCATTCTCTTTGTGAAACAATATTCACATAAACAAACTTGAAACACTTAAAAACTCTTAAACAAACTTACCCAAGGTTTGATTTAAAATTTTCTAACTATTTTCAGAAGTTAGAGGGTATGGGGTATGTATAGGTTTATGAAACCAACCCTAAAAACTAAGAAAACCCAGTAAAAAGACAAAAAAATGAAAGCTGAAAAAACTAGCTTTTAACAGTGTTATAAGTCTACTCGTACTGTACATGAGTCGACTTATGAACTAGCCGTTATAGGCTGTACAACTGTTATGAGTCGACTTGCTGAAGTCATAAGTCATCTCATCTTGCATCAGTCGACTTAATAGATTATGAGTCAACTGAGCAGACATTATCTGTACTTTCCAGCACAGTTCATAAGTCGACTTATTGCAGCCATGAGTCGACTTAAACGTGCATAAGCACCGTGCATGTATAAAATTGAATTTTGAGTGCCTTTAAAAATAGCAGATAAAATCCAAAAATATAAAACTTTGGGAAATACTTATAAACATGATTTTGAACATGTTAGAAAAAGAATTTTTTAAATTACACTTCCCAAATGTGAAAACTCATCATTTTGCAAAATACGAAGCTTCAACAACACATGGTTTTGACACAATGTTTTCAAACAAGTTTGAAACTTCTCTTAAGTGGATTAATAGATTTTATAAAAGATGTAAAATAGTATAATCAAGTCTTTAATCCATAGATATATTATTTTGCAAACTTACAAAAGTATGAAAATGAAAAACATGATTTCATTGATTTAAATATGTCAAATCTTGATTTTAATAAAATTATTTCAAGCACGTATAAACATGAAATAAATATGTGTGTATATAACTATATTCATTTGTTTCATATTTATGTGGTAAATGATCCAGAGCTAAGCCCCCTCCTATTCGAGGCTGGCTTGCTCTGTTTCGTATCAAGTAGGGATCCTCTGTTTAGCTCATTAATCATTTTAATCGGTCGAGATGTCACCTTTGGAAGCAGCCCGTCAGAAACATCAAAATTTTTGAAAGCATCTGCACAAAGTGGAGCTTGCGAGAAGGAATAGAAATGAAATAAAAAAAGTAGAAAATAGAAGAGCCCAAATTCCAAATGAACAAATTCAAACCCGAAAAGGATCTTTCTGATTCTCGAAGAATGAGGGGCAAAGGGATTGATCGAGAAAGATCTCTTGTTCTTATTAGATTAGAAGATCGTTCTAAGCTAAGAAAACCACATTGACGAATTCTGGAAAAGAATCCGAGTGCGTGGCTATGCTGCTAGGGCGAGGGGCTATCCTCTTTGTTTATAGGGGATCGACTCTTTACTAAAAAGGGTTTCTTTTCGGAAGAGAATAAGAGTTATAGTTAAGTTTTGACTCTTGCATTTATCTTTCTTCGGCTATGTTCTACAAGCTTCGTTTTCTTTCTCAATATCCCAATTCTAACCTTCAGACTCGTTGAGGGGATCTGTCAAACAGTCTCTGATGCACGCGTCTCTGAAACTCTGATGGGTCTGGACAAAAAACAAAAAAAAGGATGGTGGGTGGCGTCTTCTTAGATTCTTGCAGCCAGTGAGAAGTTGGCTAGTTCGCATAATTGTTCAAGAAAAAAGCAAGACTGAAGAGTTGCAAGTCGAGTCAAAGGGGTGAGAAAATGTTTATGCCGCTGATGCGACTATTTGATTGAAAGCCCCAGTCAACTAGATCAAATACAACTCAACTTCAGATTCAACTTCAAGTAATATAAAAAACCGGATCCTTAGATCCCATTATATAGCATAGGATAGGTTAGTTCACTTGAGGAGAATCTTTTCTATGATCATACCCGAATTATGTCATACATGAACAGGCTCCGTAACATCCTGTAGAAAAAATAAGTGATGTGGCATGATCCAATGTTCTATCTATTCCACTTACTTATTTATAGTCTGGAAACAAAGAATACAACAATTCAACGAGCTAACAAAAGTAGGATTTCGGAGACGAGACCCACACGAGAGATAGGATTTATCCAAAGTCAGTCGCTTGCACTTGCCAAAAGCGCCAGGAGGTTGATTGCCATAAGCTGCTTGAACGAAAAAAAAAGAGAAAAGTTGGATTCTTTTTTCCACTAAGCAAGGCAAGATCTATTATCATTTAACCAATCTATCATTTCAACGTTCAGGTTCATGTCGATTCTGCTTGTTGATCGACTCTATCCGGTCTATTAGCCTGACTTCTCAGGCATAATGATGCGAATCAGGCTTTAATGAGTTCTAATATGCAGCACCAAGCAGTTCCTCTTTCTCGGTCCAAGAAGTGCATTGTTGGAACTGGGCTGGAATGCCAAACGGCTCTTGATTTGGGGGTTTCCGTTATAGCCGAACGTGAAGGAAAGATCCTTTATAATGATACTCATAAGATCATTTTCTCAAGTGATGGGGACACTATAAGCATTCCATTGGTTATGTATCATTGTTCTAACAAAAATACTTGTATGCATCAAAAACCGCAATTTCAGCAGGGTAAATGCATTAAAAAGGGACAAATTTTAGCAGATGGTGTGGCTATTTGGACCCGAAATTCACTCAGGTTGAAAGTAAAAACGTCTTTTTTTGCTTGACCTCCCACGCAAGAAAAGAAGGTGAAGTTTGTGATTAGCTATCGAGCCACCCCATAAAAAACCTCGAAAGATCTTCACAAGAGCATCCAAGATAGGAAGCACACCAGCAGCGTGCGTTGCATGATTCCACTGTGTTTTTTACACTTGACTGGACAATTGACCAGAAGAGAACTTCAATTCGCCCGGCCAGTAGGCGAACGACGTGCTTATCTTGTGTGACAACACTACAGAGTGAGTTGCTCTTCTAGTCGGGCAGATATATGACAACACTACACTTCTTGATACTGTATTTGAAGTAGTTGTTCGAATTCCTTATGATAAACAACTGAAACAAGTTCTTGCTAATGGTAAAAAAGGGTCTTTGAATGTGGGGGCTATTCTTATTTTACCCTAGGAGTTCGAATTAGCCCCCCCCCATTCAAAGATCAACCCTTTGTCTCTGTGTTTTCACGTCAAGAATTCTTTACAGATGAAGAGATGTCAAAGGGGCTTATTATTTCCCAAACAAATCCTCCTACATCTATATATAAACAAAATCCTGGTGAATACGAAGGCCTTGTGAGGGATCACTTGGATAATGCCTTTTCATTGTGACTTGCTTCTCAACAAGCTACTAATTTGAATGAACGCTTCCCAACAACCAGTATCTAGATTAAGTCATGAAGGCTACAACTGGGACTAAAAAGAGTGTCCCAGCCGAGTTCCGCTATAAAATAATTATAGCTGCATAGCCAGTGATGTAATAAATCACTAAGATCTTCCGACTCATCACATCCTGGGGTTGAAGAAGTTCCTAGGGGTTCGGTTGTTCGCCGATGAAAGTCGTACGTGAGTTGGGTTTAGAACGTCATGAGACAGTTCGGTTCCTATCTACCGTTGGTGTTAATGGTACAGAAAGCAAGAAGCTTAGCGAGACAAAGGGAATGATAACTATAAGGGCAACCTTAGCCTGACCCTTAACTTAAGATGTAAGACGAGTGATTGATTTTCTTCTAAAGTAAATGACTTGCTTGGAAGGAATTACGGATCGAAGAAATGACCGTAGCTAGAACCAGTAAAGTGAAAGACGTAGTAGAATTCTCAAAGAAGCTGATGCTAGATAAAAAAGCAGAGAAAATTCTTTAGCTATTATAGAACTTGTCCGCCACAACCGGAAAAAGGACCTGCTATGCAAATTCTCATTCGACGTCTTTTGTTGGGAGGCAAAGATGGGATTTCCTACCTTGCCCTCTTGTTGTATATCAGTTCTTAAGCCTAGACGAAGAAATGAGGAGTCATCAGTACGGGAAAAAGAAGATGAGTTTGCGCTTAACCTTAACCGATGAAAGCTGCTCTCCCCTAAAGCGCCGAGGGATAGCTAAAGGTAACAGGGTTCCCGAAGTCTAGTAAATTGTTCGACCTTACTCAAGGAATTGCACAAGCAACAAGCCCCTTTGTAGTATGTAAAACCCCATAAAATACAAAGAATAATTTTTTTTATTGTGAAATATATGTTTATATCATAGATGAATGTGATAACAAGTGTTTGGGGATCAAATGAGTATATTTATATGAGAAAGATCGAGTGATAAGACCAGCACACAAACAACATGCACCAACAGGAAATTTCCTACGCAATCGACCGTGGCGGTCGACCGCCGGGCGCGCAGCAGAAGCAAAAAGCTTCTATCACTTGCACGGTCAACCACGGTGGTCGACCGTACGCAGTTTTACTAATTTTTCCCAGTTCAAGTCTTATTGGGTTTTAGGTCAGGTTTGTGGGCTTATATATATAATATTATATTCGTGAGAGCTTCTTCTTCACCACAGAAAACCCTAGCAGCCTCCTCCTTCCCTCTTGCAAACCCTAACCCCTTCTCCTTGGTAATTTCGGTGAATTTCGAAGAGTTTGAGCAGGATCCAGCAGATTTTGGCGTAGGAGGATATTTCTCCAGCGTTTTTTAGAGTTGTTCATCATCCCTCAGGCGAGTTTCATCTCGCCCAACCTTATACCCAAATTTTAAATGTTTTAATAATATTTTATGTGATTTGTGAGCCTAACATACTAGATTATATATAAAAATAGATCTATATGTTGTATTTTGCAAAGAGAACGAGTTTTTAGTTAATAAAGCTCACTCATGAAATTCTTAATACAGATCTAGATCTGAGTTTATTTCTAACAAGAGTTTTGTAAAAAAGATATTTGTTTTTGAAGCTTTCGACACGAAATTTACATGTTTAAAATTTGATTCATTTTATCTATAGTGATTAGACTGAAATTCACATGTTCTGGTTATACTAAATCACTTATGAAGGATTGATAACGTAGAACAGAAACCTAAACTAGGGTTTCTGCTTTTACGTGGTCGACCGTGGTGGTCGACCGCGTGTCGTACACAAAAGCAATAAGCTTATGCTCCAGTCGTGGTCGACCGCTAGGGATTTTTCTGCTTTTGTCCTGTTGTGCTTAGGTTCGTGCGGCTAGCAAATTATCTGGGTTATATGGGTTGTTATACACTAAGATTGGTATACATGAGTTGACTTCAGACATGGGTCTTAGATTTATTCACTAGAGCATGAGGGTGAACGGGATATATGTGATTTCTGACACTATTTGCATATTACAATCCTCGTATTGGACTATAAGCTATCAAATCCTCGTGTTGGACTATAAGCTATCAAGTCCTCGTGTTGGACTATAAACTATCAAAGTCCTCGTGTTAGACTATAAGGTATCAAAGTCCTCATGTTGGACTATAATCATCAAAGTCCTCGTGTTGGACTATAATCCACTACAGTCCTCGTGTTGGACTTTAAGCTATTGCAGATTATACTTTGGACATTATTTATAGCAGACCACGAGTTGGGTAGGTAATTAACATATGACATGTCATTGATATTTTGGTTGGAGATAGAGTTATTACTCCATGTTGTAGCTTTTGAATTTGGTATTTAGCTATTTATAATTTAAGCTAAGGGAGGCGTACCTATGCTCGTGTTGTAAATTTCTAAACATCAAACCTCTATTTTATTTTTACAGTCGATGTTTGGCTATCTATATGTATTATCAGATATTTTCTTATCCTTCTAGCCCTTTCCCCTGGGGTTGGTTGAGATATTACTCGCTATAGTGCTTTGACGCTCGTTGTTTCCCTACTTTCAGGTAACGAGCCAGGTGCACGGAGAGCCGTAGCTTGATGGAGTTGTTCTAGTTACCATTTTTAGGTTTTGCTAGTAGTTTATGTCAGAACTCCACAATAGATGTATTTATGAAACATTTAAGTTTTTATTCTAGTTTTGTATAGGCAATGTGCCTTAATATCATTTTATTTGATTCTTATGTTGAGACATTTGTATTTATTTCAGATATTACCTTTTTAGAGACTTATCCATTTATATTAGTGGTAGTGATTATTCTTCTAAGTATTTGTTGTTTAGTTTCCTTTCTGTATACTCCCTTTTGCCTGTTTTGTACCTACACCTATTGTTGATTCTACTAGATAGGTAGTAACTGTGATGGTGAAACATGTCGTAGCATGGTGTTTGGTGCTTGATAGGTTTGACATTCTTAGTTTCACCTTGGACTGCAGCCTTGTTGAAACTAGGAGCATCACTTAGTAGGATGTCCCTCCCTCCCATTGAATGGATACTAAATAGATTTTAAAATTCTTCCACAAGTGGTTGAAAAGCTTGGATGCCCCCCAAACGGCTCTTCTCTAGCAATGTATAGCTTGAGTTGAGTTCGCACTAAACAAAAAATTAATAAGTTTCTAATTAAAGTCCAAAATCGTCTTAGCTAAGTCTATAGAATTCAAAAAAAAATTATGTTTTTCATTTACCTTTAGCGCCTGCTTGCAGAAATGAATGGATCAGAAGGGGGCTGGGTTCTATTTCCGGGCTGGACGCGGGAGGTGAAGGGCAGAAGAAGAAGAGAAGTGCGCCTTCCCGGTAAGGAAGAGGATAAAAGGTGATGTCATTTATCTCAACCAGTTTCCCGAGGCATTGGAAATAAAGATCGACGCTCAGACATAAACCTTAATTATTCTGAGGCGAGCTGCCTGGTGATCCCTAGGTTGCAGCACATCCGCATTTTATTCATCTTTCTTCTCTTCCTTGGAACCAAGTGCGCTTTCTTCGGCGAGTGATTTACGATTTGTTGGAACAGCCGACTTAGACGACTAATGCCTTCTCCGACGCACTTTTTGTCCTCGTCTCCGAAATTAGGTTCTTGTTAATTTTGACTAAGTGGGGGATCAAATGGTATAGTTCATTTGGTATAGTTCATTTGTTGAAAGCTTAGAGGATTACAACCAATAATGTGAGACTATTAACATGGTCATCGAGAGCAGCTCCTTCTTGTTCAGGGTCGATCTTCCTCCGACTCTGAGTGGCTGGGGCAGAACCAGATCAAGTAGTAGTAGAAGTAGACCCACTAGTGGAACGAGCAGCATTTGATCAATAGAGACCTTATTACCCGTGGGCTTTTCCAGGAGCTACCAACAGACTCGAGAACCTGTAATGTCAAGAACTCTGAGTTGATTGAACTGTCCGGTATGGAGACGTGTATTATCATTATGCACTAGTTCTTTCGGTAAAGTTTTTCTTAGCTGCTATTGAATCCACTCTTTCATAAGAGAAAAGAGTAGTAGTTCAGTTCTAGAAGGCTCCTTCGAAAACCAAGGTTGAAAGCAATTAAAACAAAAACGATGTGTGTGTGTATAATATTGAGCTCTAAGTATTAACACATATAATATAAATACCTAAACTAATGTACCCAAGATGAAAAATTTTGCTAAGCTCGATCTTGGATAATCCTCCATCTTAACAAAAGGTATGAAGCATGAACTCGTATTTGACTTGAATAGCAATGACTTCATTCCTATTCTCCTTCCAACTTCCAATGGATATGATCATATAGGCGCAAGTCCATCCAACCTCCAACAAAAGGATCTTTGTATAGAATAACTAACAAGCAAATAAACACTCGACGAACATTGTTAGGAATTATTTGTTAATCATCAAAACTAGATTAGATAGTAGGCTCATAAACATGAGATCTAACAATCTCCCCTCTTTGATGATGACAAACAATTTACACAAAAAGTATATAGAATATGCATGATACCAAATGAATATATAAATTATAATCCTCATGCATAAAAACAATATAATGATATACTCACAATTGACTTGTTTCTCCTCCTTTGACAACATCAAAATGAGGAAAACAATAATAATAGAGAGCGAAAGCTCCCTCTATCAATAAGCACGAGTGAGTAAAAACAAATATAGGGAAAAAGCTTCCCCTATCAAAATGTAACATAGAATGTATAAAATAAAATACAAAGGCAAACATATGTGAGCAAGTATAAATATGGAACATGTTAAACACCACTCACATTTAGAAGATATGAATTGAACACTTACATATGTATCATTAAGACAAAGTGTTATAAGGATCTTAAACATAAATACATCAATAAGATATATATCAAAAACAAAAACATTAAAAAAATCAAAGATCAAATGTTTAATCAATAAATCCAAAATTTTTTATAAATCATAAATCATGATTTATTAATGACACATAGATATATTAACATGAAAAGGTGTCTCAATAAAAACAATGTGTATAGATTTATGAAATCAAATGAATGGAAAAACATGAGAATCATGAAGGATATTTTCAAATGAAAACAAATCATGAGGACCATGAAAATCATGACAATCATGAAAGTCGAAATAAAAATCAAAACAATCAAATAAAAACATAAATCATGATCTAAATCATAATAACATCAAAAAAACGTGCTTAATCTATAAATCATCATATTTGAAGAACAAGTGATTAAGCAACTAATAATATCAAAATATTTATATGTTTTATCCACAAAGGATTAAAAAGTGGTATACTTTGGATAAAAAAACGAATATCAATAATATTATTTTTGACATAAAAAACTAGATAAACAATCACATCAAGCTCTTAGAGCTTGTTTCAATTCATATTTGCATCACAAAGAAATGTACGCATGATAATTATGTGAGCAAACATAAGACACTAATCATATAAAAGTATATTATAAAGCACAAATGATGATCCATAAGCTCAAACATATAAATATCATCATAAAAGTGTTTTACAGTGATCTCATAAGCACAAACCAAATTATACCAAAAACTACATAGTTCAAACCTAGATTACAAACCATATAAGAATCATGAACTATGATTTTGTTTAAAATTTAAAAATAAATCATTTTAAATTTTTAATAATGTAAATGTATATATATTTGAAAATACGTTCTTTTATAGAGAAAATATGAGTGGTTTTAAAAATCTTATCAATTTACATTGTTATAAAAAAATATGAAACCCAAAAATTCAAAAAATACAAAACAAATATAATTAATTTTGTTTTGGCACCCAAAATTTTTTGATGCCGACAAATTTAGGGACATGACTCCTATCAGTAAAGTCCAAATCTCTAGGGTTATGATCCCATTTGGGTGCATTTGTACATGGACGCGGTCAAAACAATACATGTGCAAATGACCCTTCCGATTGTAATATGTGAAATGAAAATGTTAAAAAGATATGTGTTGACCTTGTTGTTGTGCACGATGAATATTTGCAAATATAAATGATCTTTTAAAATTGTTTTGCAAATGTGAAACATTTTTAAACAATTGTGGTCTTTTTGACACATTTTGTAATTTCAAAAATTTTTGCAGATCAAAGCTAAACGTTGACAAATGGCCAGACCTACCACAGTAATCATATTTAAACACACTATCATGCTTGTGATGAGCAATGGGTGCATGTGTGTGTATATATTGATAAGAAACTTTATGAGATGCACATGAAGCAACATTATTGGTCTTAGTGCGTTTATGTGCATCATAGAAAAATTTAGCAAGATGACCTTTTCGGTCGTAAATTGAGCACTTATAAATTTTGTTATATATATGTGCATAGTGTGTGAGTTTTGAAGTGGTAGCTCTAGACTTATGACATAAGTCCATAAGTTTTTTATTATTATCAATGCATATTTTTAGTGTTGAATCTAAAGATGATATGTGGTTCTTAACATGATTCAACTCATTTACTTCCACAAATACATTGTTATTAGAAGTAGAACATATATAATTATTTGCAAAAGAATTTACTTTATATCTCATGTTCTCTATTTCTAATATGGCATTATTTTTCTCATGAGTTATTTTAGCAATATTTGAAATTAAAGAATCATGATCCAATTTAAGTTTATCATTATTTTCTTTTAGGATCATATTTTCATTGGAAATAGTACCAAACTTAGAAACTAATAACTCATGGTCAGTTTTTAACTCAACATGCTAGCTTTTCAAGTCTATAAAATTACGTTACAACTTCTTATAATCATGCATTAATTTTTCATATCAACGGGCGAGTTTATCAATAATTAATTCATCATCGGTATCGGACTCGCATACCTCACTAGGGCTATCGCCTAGTGGTCATGTACATGAAGATGCTCCATTTGAACTTGAAGCGGAATCCGTCAAAGCTCGTCGGATCTCCTCCAAGTTTTCTTGATGTGCTTCTATAAATTTTCACAATTTGTAAGCACTATCAAAATAAGCAAGTTTGTTAGGAATAGAAGAGTCAAATGCATTATGCATAAATTCAAACAAAAGCTTATTCATTGTAAACATTCTTTTATCATTTTTACTCCACTTGGATTTCTCCAAAGTTAGTACAATATAAGCACAAGCGATTATTTCCACAAATCAAAATGTTTAGATATAACAAAAAGTTTAAATCTAATACAACATTGTGCATAAGGGAAATTATCAATTCTTGGAGCGATATTAATAGCATAACCTAAGCTAGGTGCACCGTGCATATCCATGATATATTATGCAATCAGAATGAATTAATCTCAAAACTAGATTAGCAATATAGCAAAGCAAGGATCTTTGACTCGAGTCAGTTAAACCTCAAATCAAAGAGCACCAAGCTCTGATACCAAATGAAATTACCCTAGAGGGGGGTGAATAGAGTATTTGTTAATCTAATCTGATTAATGCTAATTTAAAACATATTAATTATAAACTCTTGCAAGTATGATATACAATAAGATATATGTAAGGATAACAAATAAATAAAGGGCGATATAAATTATGAGACAATGGCGATATAGAAATATGATAAGCAACAAGCACATGAATAATATGCCAAGTCAAACTTTAACATACAATATGATCACGGAGTTGTTGGCCTCATGTTTATAAGCCTACTACCTAATCTTGTTTTGATGATTAAAAACAATTCCTAATATTGTTTGTCTAATGTTTGTATTTCTTATTAGGTATTCTAGACAAACAATGAGTTAAAGGTTTGATGTACTAAAGCTTTCAAGATCATATCCTTTAGAGGATGGAAAGAATATCGGTACGAAGCCAATGTAATTCAAAGTCAAATACAAGATTAAGCTTCATCCACATCCAAAACAAGCTATATTGAAGACCTTCAAGCTTGGGTAATTTAGTTTAGTTATATACTTTTGTGTAGATACTTCAAGCTCAATCACTTACACACATATACTGTTGGCCTTCTTGTTTTGATGATGTTTAACAAACAATTTACCACTAATGTTGTTTGCCTAGTGTTTGTGCATTTCTATTTATTGTAGACAAACAACGTTGTTGGAGGATGGATGGAATTGCGCTTCAACGATCATATCCAAAGGAGGTTGGTGGAATGTCGGGTTAAAGCTCTTACAATTCAAAGTTAAAGATCAAGTTCAAGCTTCATCCGCAAGTGTACCAAGTCAAGCTTAATTGAAGATCAAGATTGCTTGGGTAATGTAGTTTATAGATTTTATATTATGTGTGTTATATACTCCTAGCTCAATATCTATACACACACATTTATTGGTTTCTTCGTATATATATATATATATAGTTATATATATATATACATAAGTTTTGGTTTCTATGCATATATATAGTTATATATATACATACATAGTTTTTGAGTTTGCATGTTTATAAATATGAAATCATATATTTCATATTTACTATTGTGTTTTTGAAAACATTGCATAGAATATGTAATTTTGTGAAAATATTGTCTTATTAGTTCATAGACTTCAATATCAGTTTATACATGTTTTACTAAGTCTATAAAAACATTTCACAAAGTTTCAAAAGTTGGTTTATGTCAAAACATCAAAATTCAAGTATCTCATATTTTCATGTTTTGGACTATTTTTTAAAATGATAATATTTTTCATTTGGGAAGTCCTTTTTAGAAACCAGTCATTGTAACATGTTTATTATCATGTCTACAATCATTCCCCAAAGTTTTATATTTTTTGGAATTTATTTGATATTTTTAAACAGTGTTTTAAAATCAGGAAATCAGATTTTTAAGTATCAGATTTCGGTCGGCCGATCCGGTCGACCGCTCATATGTTCAGCCGTCAGTGGGCGACAGAGATTTTTTCGGTCGACCGGTCCGGTCGACCGAGAGCTCCATCGGTCGACCGCAGAAATTTCCGGTCGACCGCTAATAGAGCCGTTGTCTCCTAACGGCTATTTCTGAGCTGATTTTTCTGGGGCTGTTTTGTTATTTGGTTTGGGGTTTTTATTGAGATCTTAAGTGGGTATAAATACCCCATTGCTGATCTCTTTTCATGTTGATCCAAGAAGTTTTTAAACAAGGGTTTTAAAAAGGGTTTAAGCTTGTTTTAAGCTTGTTTAAGGGTTTGGTTTATGAAAGAAGTTTTACAAGAGCTTGAGGAGATTATCAATTGTATTTTGGGCATTCAATCCATCTCTCTCTCTCTTGTCATCTAGAGAAGTTTTCTTAAACTCAACTCTAGCTTTTATTTATAATTATTTGTTGATTATCATTTCTATTAAAGCTAGTTTTATTTGAGTTTAGTTTGATTTGATTTACTTCTTGTTTACACACACAACATTGAGCTTATTGTATTTGCATACATTATATAATTGGGTTGTGGGATTGTGTGACATTGAGTTGAGCCTAATTGAGTTCTCACCTTGTAAGAGAGAACAATCATTTATCATATTGTGCTTATCGTGAGAATCACTTTGTAATACACTTGTACACCGAGTGAGGAGTGTGTGGTGAGAGACGGGGTCGAATCCAAGAGGAGTGGCGTCGGTTGACGTGCCTAGGGAGAGGTTGTAACCGAGCACTTGAGGAGGAGGACACGGGCTAGGACCAACACTTAGTGTATGAGGTGTGTTTGCATAGTGATTATATTGTGAGGTGTAAATGTTGTTCGGATGAACGTAGAAAACCCGGTTGTGATAGTGGAGTATCTCCTCGAGGTGAGGAGTGGGGACGTAGGTCGTGGGGACCGAACCTCGTAAACATATCCTTTGTTTTTTATTGCATTGGCACACTTTTTTTCATGTTCATATCTTACATCGCCATTGTGTATTGCTTGTTGATCATTTTGCCCTATCACATTTGTAGTTAAATTGTTTACCCCTTGTGTTAGTTTTATATCCTTGCACATATCTTATTGTATATCTCTTTGTTAGGATATATTATCTTGTGCTAGTTTATATATCCTTGCATATATACTTCATCATATAGGATATATCTCATTGTTCATTTTGCTTATCCTAGCTCATATATCTTGTTGTATTTCATACTTGCTAGGATAGCTTCTTAATTAATTTTAATTGGCATTTTAATCGGATTAGATTAGCATAAGATCCTAATCACCCCCCCCCCTTTAGGGTCTAACAATTGGTATCAGAGCTTGGTGCTCTTTGATTTAATGTCTAACCGCCTTGAGTTAAAGATCCAAGTTATCTTTTTGTGCTAATCTTGTTTTGATTGCATTTGTATCTTGCTTGCATATTTTTATAAATTATGGATATGAATGATGCATCTTGTTTAGGCTATGATTCTAGTATTGCTCCTAAATTCAATGTTTTCCCCTATGCTCAATGGTGTTTTAGATTTAAAATATTTATTCAATCTAAAAATATCGATTTATGAGAAATTATTGATTATGCTTATATTGTGCCCACGTTGGAGAAATCCAAGTGGAGCAAACATGATAAAAAGATGTTTATTATGAACAAGCTTATGTTAGAATTTTTATTAAATACATTTGATTCATTTATGTCTAACAAGCTTGATTCTTTTGATAGTGCTTACACCTTATGGACATTTATTGAAGCACATCAAGGAGACTTGGAGGCGATCCGACAAGCTTTGGAGGATCCGGCTTTAAGTTCATGTGGAGCATCATGCACACGGCCACTAGGCGATAGCCCTAGTGAGGTTTGCGAGTTCGAAACCACTAATGATTTACCTAATGATGAACTTGCTTGTGCTAGTGAAAAATTATTGCATGTCTTTAACAAATTGCAAAATAATTTTATTAATTTACAAAGCAAGCATGATAATTTGAAATCCGATCATGAGTTGTTAGCATCTAAGTTTGAAACTATTTCTAATGAAAATGTGATCCTTAAAGAAAACAATGAAAAATTAAAATTGGATCATGATTCTTTGCTTTCAAACTTTGCCTTGTTAACTCATGAAAAAGATAATGCCATGTTAGAAGTAGAGAACATACAAAATGATACTGCTTCCTTTATAAATGACTATTTATGTTCTACTTCTAAAAATGCATATGTGCCTAAAAATGAAGATTTGAATCTTATGAATAAAAGCATTTCGTCTTTAGATTCAACTTTGAAAATATGCATTGATAACCATAAGAAACTTATGGACAAGTGTACTAAATCTAGTGCTATAACTTATAAATCATCTACACACTATGCACACTTGTATAGCAAAGTTTACAAGTGCTCCATTTGTGGTCGTAAAGGCCATTTAGCTAAATTTTGCTATGATGCACAAAAACATAAGAATATTAATCCTTCTTGTGCATCTCATCAAGTTTCTTCATCACATGTAAACACACATGCACCTATTTCTCATCATAAGCATGCTCTTGTGTATCATTGTGATTTTTGTGGTAGAGTTGGTCACTTAGCTAAGTTTTGTTTTGATTTGCGAAAAGTTTCTAAATCGTAAAATATTTCAAGTAGACCAACATTATTTCAAAATGTTTCTCATTTGCAAAATAATCTTAAAAGACCATCTTTATTTGCAAATGTTCCACGTGCACCTTTTAATGGTCAACATAAGCAGATGCTTCCTTTTCATTGTACATATTGCAATCGGAAGGATCATTTGAGTGATTATTGCTATGACCGATCCCGTGCACCACATGCGCCTAAAAGGGTTCATAACCCTAGGGCTTTGGGCTTAAATGATAGGGGTCATGTCCATAAATCTTTTGGTACCAAGAGTTCTTGGGTACCAAAACAAATTTAATTTTTAAACCAAGAATTTTAGTGTTCTTATTTTTTCCTTTTCTTGGTTTTGAAAATTATGTCTTAAAATCTTTTGGTTATGAAAACAAATTTTCTTTGATCAAATCTTTTTGTTTTCATGATTATTGGTCTTATTTTGATGAGAGGTTCATATTTATATAACCCCCCGGATTATTGGGTGTTTATTCCCAAATCTTGTTTACTGGGTGCTAAAATGTTCATATGGGTTGATACTAGCTCAAGAGCTAGATATAGTTGCCTCTCTTGATTTTTGAAAATAAATGATGATTTGGTTTTATGTGATCTATACTTGTGATTTATGATTTCATTGGTTGATTTGTTTTCACTTGAAAATTTCTTGCATGATTCTCATGTTCTATCTTTTATTTTCATAAATCTATTTTATACATGGTTTTTATATTAGTGTAATGAGACACTATCTTCATAATGTCATTTTTATATGTGTTCTCATTATCTTTTTGTATGTGAGGAGTGTTTAGCATATTTTCCATCTATGCTTTCTCACATATGTATGCCTTTATATTCATTTCATACACATTCATGAGCCATTTTGACAGGGGGAGCAATCCCTATATCTTTCTATGTTTTATACTCACCCATGCTTATTGATAGGGGGAGCTTTCGCTCTCTTCTTTCTTGTTGGTTTCCCCTTTTTGATGTTGTCAAAGGGGGAGAAATATTGTGAGTATATTCTTTCTTGCTTATATGCATGATATATTATACATTGTATATTCATTTCCTTCATGCATATATTTTTTTGTAAATTATTTATCATCATCAAAAAGGGGGAGATTGTTGGCCTTCTTGTTTTGATGATGTTTAACAAACAATTTACCACTAATGTTGTTTGTCTAGTGTTTGTGCATTTCTATTTATTGTAGACAAACAACGTTGTTAGAGGATGGATGGAATTGCGCTTCAACGATCATATCCAAAGGAGGTTGGCGGAATATCGGGTTGAAGCTCTTACAATTCAAAGTTAAAGATCAAGTTCAAGCTTCATCCGCAAGTGTACCAAGTCAAGCTTAATTGACAATAAAGATTGCTTGGGTAATGTAGTTTATAGATTTTATATTATGTGTGTTATATACTCTAAGCTCAATATCTATACACACACATTTATTGGTTTCTTCGTATATATATATAGTTATATATATGTACATAAGTTTTGGTTTCTATGCATATATATAGTTATATATATACATACATAGTTTTTGAGTTTTCATGTTTATAAATATGAAATCATATATTTCATATTTACTATTGTGTTTTTGAAAACATTGCATAGAATATGTAATTTTGTGAAAATATTATCTTATTAGTTTATAGACTTCAATATCAGTTTATACATGTTTTACTAAGTCTATAAAAACATTTCACAAAGTTTCAAAAGTTGGTTTATGTCAAAACATCAAAATTCAAGTATCTCATATTTTTATGTTTTGGACTATTTTGTAAAATGATGATATTTTTCATTTAGGAAGTCCTTTTTGGAAACCAGTCGTTGTAGCATGTATATTATCATGTCTACAATTATTCCCCAAAGTTTTACATTTTTTAGAATTTATTTGATATTTTTAAACAGTGTTTTAAAATCAGGAAATCAGATTTTCAAGTATCAGATTTCGGTCGACCGATCCGGTCGACCGCTCATATGTTTAGCCGTCAGTGGGCGACAAAGAGTTTGTCGGTCGACCGGTCCGGTCGACCGAGAGCTCCATCGGTCGACCGGAGAAATTTCCGGTCGACCGCCAATAGAGCCGTTGTCTCCTAACGGCTATTTTTGAGCTGATTTTTTTAGGGCTGTTTTGTCATTTGGTTTAGGGTTTTTGTTGAGATCTTGATTGGGTATAAATACCCCATTGCTGATCTCTTTTCAGGTTGATCCAAGAAGTTTTTAAACAAGGGTTTTAAAAAGGGTTTAAGCTTGTTTTAAGCTTGTTTAAGGGTTTGGTTTATGAAAGAAGTTTTACAAGAGCTTGAGGAGATTATCAATTGTATTTTGGGCAGTCAATCCATCTCTCTCTCTCTTGTCATCTAGAGAAGTTTTCCTAAACTCAACTCTAGCTTTTATTTATAATTATTTGTTGATTATCATTTCTATTAAAGCTAGTTTTATTTGAGTTTAGTTTGATTTGATTTACTTCTTGTTTACACACATAACCATTGAGCTTATTGTATTTGCATACATTATATAATTGGGTTGTGGGATTGTGTGACATTGAGTTGAGCCTAATTGAGTTCTCACTTTGTTAGAGAGAACAATCATTTATCATATTGTGCTTATCGTGAGAATCACTTTGTAATACACTTGTACACCGAGTGAGGAGTGTGTGGTGAGAGACGAGGTCGAATCCAAGAGGAGTGGCGTCGGTTGACGTGCCTAGGGAGAGGTTGTAACCGAGCACTTGAGGAGGAGGACACGGGCTAGGACCAACACTTAGTGTATGAGGTGTGTTTGCATAGTGATTGTATTGTGAGGTGTAAACGTTGTTCGGGTGAACGTAGAAAACCCGGTTGTGATAGTGGAGTATCTCCTCGAGGTGAGGAGCGGGGACGTAGGTCGTGGGGACCGAACCTCGTAAACATATCCTTTGTTTGTGATTGCATTGGCGCACTTGTTTTCATGTTCATATCTTACATCGCCATTGTGTATTGCTTGTTGATCATTTTGCCCTATCACATTTGTAGTTAAATTGTTTACCCCTTGTGTTAGTTTTATATCCTTGCACATATCTTATTGTATATCTCTTTGTTAGGATATATTATCTTGTGCTAGTTTATATATCCTTGCATATATACTTCATCATATAGGATATATCTCATTGTTCATTTTGCTTATCCTAGCTAATATATCTTGTTGTATTTCATACTTGCTAGGATAGCTTCTTAATTAATTTTAATTGGCATTTTAATCGGCTTTAGGGTCTAACATATACATGTGTGTGTGTGTGTGTGTGTGTGTGTGTGTGTGTGTGTGTGTGTGTGTGTGTGTGTGTGCGTGTGTGTGTGTGTGTGTATTGGTTTTATAGTTTTCAAGTTTAAATATAAAACAAATGAATATAATTGGAAAATACATATTTGTTTCATGTTTATATGCTTATATATGATTTCATTAATATCAAGTTTATTTAGTTCAATAAAATCATGTTTATTGTTTTGAAAGTTTGCAAAACATGCATTTTTATGACAATATTGAGTTATTTGTTTATGGACTTAACAATCTTTATATACATCTTTTATTAAGTCTATAAAATCATTTTACAAAGTTTTAAAACTTGGTTTAGTCAAAACATAAAATCTTTTTGTAACATATTTATTTGCATGTTTACAATCATTTAACAAATTTTTATATTTTTTGGAATTTTTTTGCTTTTTTTAAAGGCACTTCAAAAATCAAATTTTCTATTTTAATCAGGCTGATATTGTGTTATCAGACGACTAATGAAACATCTGGAATCATCATTTGTTTCTGTTTCTTATGTTAGACCCTAGAGGGGGGGTGATTAGGGTCTTATGCTAATCTAATCCGATTAAATGCTAATTAAAACTAATTAACAGATATATTCTTGCAAGATAGATATACAAAGAGTTATGTGCAAGAATATGCAATATACGCAAGGTGATATATCCTATATGATAGAAATATAGGCAATGTATATGCAAGGATATATAAACACAAGGGTAAACAATCATATATAAACACAAGGGTAAACAATCTAAACTAGATAGTGGGCAATATAATTAACAAGCAATATGCAAAGGCAATATAAGATATGAACATAAAAGTAAATGCGCTAATGCAATCACAAACAAACAATATGATTACGGAGTTCGGTCCCCACGACCTACGTCTCCGCTCCTCACCTCGAGGAGATCTCCACTATCACAACCGGGTTTTCTACGTTCACCCGAATAACGTTTACACCTCACAATACAATCCCTATGCAATCACACCTCACACACTAAGTGTTGGTCCTAGCCCGTGTCCTCCTCCTCAAGTGCTCGGTTACAACCTCTCCCTAGGCACGTCAACCGACGCCACTCCTCTTGCATTCGACCCCGTCTCTCACCACACACTTCTCTCGGTGTACAAGTGTATTACAAGTGAATCCTCACAATTAGGCTCAATACAAAGTGTTTGTTCTCTACAATGAATGAGAACGAATTATAAGCTCACTCTCTAAGATACACAATCCCACAACCCAATTATACTATGAATGTAAATACAATAAGCTCAATGGTTGTGTGTGTACAAAGAGATAAATAATATAAACTCAATATGAAATCTAGCTTATGAAATTAAGAACAAACTTATAAAATGCTAGAATTGAGTTTAAGGAAACTTCCCTATAGATGACAAGAGAGAGGGAGAAGAATGAATACTCAAACACCAAGGATGATCTCCACTTGCTCTTGTGAAATTTGCTCCACAAACCAAACTCTTGTAAATGCTTAAAAGCTTTTTAAACAAACACTAAACCCTTAAACAAAAAACTTGTAAACCTCTTAAAAACTTTTCTCTTGTTCTATTTAAAACACTTCTTGATTAACCTCAAAAGATATCTGCAATGGGGTATATATACCCACTAGAAATCTCAGCCAAAACCCCTAACAAAAGACAAAAAAACAGCCCCAGCAAACAGCTCAGGAAATAGCCGTTGGAAGCCAACGGATACATTGTCGGTCGACCGAAAATCTCGTCGGTCGACCGATGGAGCTTTCGGTCGACCGGACCAATCGACCGACCAACTCTCTGTTACAAACTGACGAGAAATCAAAACGAGCGGTCGACCGGTTCGGTCGACCGATAACTGATACTTCAGAAAATGATTTTGAAAACTGTTTTTCTGATTTTAAAACCCTGTTTAAAAATATCAAATAAATTCCAAAAAATGTAAAACTTTGGAGAATGATTGTAGACATGAAAATATAAGATACTTGAATTTTTATGTTTTGACATAAACCAACTTTTGAAACTTTGTGAAATGTTTTTATAGACTTAGTAAAACATGTATAAACTGATATTGAAGTCTACAAACTAAGAATACAATATTTTCACAAAATTACATATTTTATGCAATAAATACCAAAACGCAATAGTAAATATGAAACATGTGATTTCATATTTATAAACATGAAAACTCAAAACTATGTATGTATATATATATAATTATATATATACATAAAAAAAAAAACTTTATATATTATATATAACTATATATATATATGAAGAAACCAATAAAATGTGTGTGTATATTATATTGAGCTTAGAGTATCTAACACACATAATATAAACTCCTAAACTACATTACCCAAGCAATCTTGATCTTCATTGTAGCTCAACTTGGTACACGTGCGGATGAAGCTTGAACTTGATCTTTAACTTTGAATTGTAAGGGCTTCAACCCGACATTCCGCCAACCTCCTTATTGATATGATCATTGAAGCGCAATCCATCCAACCTCCAACAACGTTGTTTGTCTATAATAAATGCGAAAACACAAACACTACACAAACAACATTAGTGGTAAATTGTTTGTTAAACATTATCAAAACAAGAAGGCCAACATCTTATTCAATCGAATGATCAGTCGACTGACGAGTTTATTAGTCGACTAATGAGGTGTTTGCTGACTCTAACGTCAGCTCATCAATCGACTGATGAACAGTATCAGTCGACTGACGGCTGTAACGGCTAGTTTTATAGTTCTCGTTATTTTATCTTTTTGCTTGGTTTTTCTTGGTTTTGGGGCTTTGTTTTGTGATCCTATATATACCCCTTGCTCTCTGACATTTTGATGTAAAGAAGTATTTAAAACAAGTTTACAAAAGTTTAAAGTTTGTTTGAATTTTGGTTTTGTGAAGAAAGTTTCCCAAGGGCTTGAGGAGATTATCATTTGTGTTTGAGCATTCAACTCACCTTCCTCTCTCTCTTGTCATCATAGAGAAGTTTTTTAAAACTCTCATCTAGCTTTTTATATTGTTTGTTTTTCATTTCTATAAGCTAGAATTTATTTGAGTTTAGATTTTTTTTATTATACTCTTTGTTCACACACAACCTATTGAGCTTATAGTATTTCATACATAGCATAATTTGGGGTTGTGAGTTTGTGATATTGACAGTAAGTTATAACTGTGTTCTCATCCATTATTAAGAGAACAAATATTTGTACTAGAGCCTTCATTGTGTAGATCACTTTGTAATACACTTGTACAATGAGAGGAGCGTGTGGTAAGAGACGGGGTCGGTTCTAAGAGGAGTGGCATTGGTAGTAAAGCCTAGGGAGAGGTTGTAAATCTGAGCACTTGAGGAAGGATACAAGCTACAGACCAACACTTAGAGGGTGTAGAGTGTGATTGCAAGGGCGTTGATTATAAAGTTTTCGGTGAGCTAGAAAACCGAGTGTGAGGTGTAAACGTTTTCGGATGAGCGTCAAAAACCCGCTATGATATTGGATTTCTCCCCGGGAGTGGGGATCAGTGACGTAGGACGGCAGGTCTGAACTCCCTGATCATTTGATTGTGTTTGAGTTTGCATTGGCGTTCATTTATATTTGTACTCATTGATCATATCGTCATTGTCTCATTATTTAGTTTGTCCACTATATTGTTTACAATTATTTGTTTCACCCTTGTGTTATTTGTATATCCTTGCATATATATCTTGTCACATATTATACTTACTAGGATATTTATTAATTAGTTTTTAATTGGTATTAAATCGGATTAGACTAGCATTAACCTTATTCATCCTCCCCCTAGGGTTCTTTCCAAGTGGCATTAGGGTCTAACAATCGGTATTAGAGCTTGGTGCTCTTTGATTTAAGGTTTAATTACCTTGAGTTAAAGATCCAAGTTATCTTATATTTCTAATCTTGTTTTGATTTCATTTATATCTTGCTTGCACATATATACTTTATGGACATGCATTATAAACCTTGTTTAGGTAATGATCCTAATATTTCTCCTTCTTTCAATGCTTTCCTTATGCGCTATTATGTTCTAGATTTAAAATATTTGTTAGATCTAGACATTTTGATTTATGGAAAATTATTGATAGTGCATATGTTGTGCCAAAATTAGATAAATCTATTTGGAGCATAAATAAAAAAAGAATGTTTGTTTTGAACAAGTTTTTGTTAGAATTCTTACGTAACGCTTTTGATACATCTATTTGGAAACATATCGAGGCATATCATGATGACTTGGAGGCGATCCAACAAGCTTTGGAGGATCTCGTTTTAAGTTCTAAAGGAACATCATGCACACGTCCACTAGGGGATAACCCTAGTGTGGTAAGCAAGTTAGAATCTAATAATGATTCATCTAGCGATGAACTTGCTTGTTCTTCTGAAAAATTATTGCTTGCCTACAACATTTGCATCATATCTTTTTGGATTTAAAAAGCAAGCATGAAGATTTAACACCGGATCATGAGAAGTTAGCTTCCAAATTTGATATCATTACTCAAGAAAATGTTGCTCTTAAAGAAAACAATGATATGCCAAATTTGGAAAATAATAATTTAAAATTGGATATTGCTAACTTGACTCATGACAAAAACAATATCATTTTAGAAGTAGAAGCTAGTAGAAAACAATTGGATATTCTTGTAAATGATTTTGTTTCTTCTACTTCTAATAACAATACTTGTATGTATAATGATGAGTTGAATCATGTTAGGGATCGTATATCATCTTTAGATTCAACCCTTAAAATATGTATTATTAATAACAAAAAGCTTATGGACATGTGTGCTAAGTCTATTCTAAAACATCTCAACATCCTATACATCATGCACACATGTATAGCAATGTCTACAAATGCACAAACTACGGTCGTAAAGGTCATCTTGCTAGATTTTACTATGATGCACATAAATCCACTAAGGCTCATATTAATTCTTTTTGTGCATATCATCATGCTTCATCATCACACACACATGTACATGCACACACTCATAAAGTTCATCATAGATATACTCATGTGTATAAATGTGATCATTATGATCATTTTGGTCATTTGACCAAATTTTGTTTTGATTTGAAGAGAGTTCATATTTGCAAAATAATTTTAAAAGACCATATTTATTTACAAATGTTCCACGTGTACATCCATATGGTCCACAAAAACAAATGGGCCTCTTTCATTGCATTTATTGTAATCGGAAGGGTCATTTGAGCAATTATTGTTATGACCGAATTAGTGCACAAAATATACCCAAAAGGGTTCATAACCCTAGGACATTGAGCTTTCATGATAGGGGTTATATCCCTAAATCTTTTGGTACCAAGGTTACTTGTGTACCAAAACAAATTTTATTTTTAAACCAAGATTTGTAGTGTTTTTGTTTTTTCCATTTCTTGGTTTAGAAAAACGTGTTTTGAAATTTTTCTTAAAAAGAAAAACATTTCTTTTAAGTCAATATTTTTTTATTGACTTTATTTGTCATGAGAAGTTTGTGTTTGAGCAACCCCCGGATTTATTGGGTGTTTATTTTCTAAATCATGTTTATAAGGTACTAAAATCTTTATATGGGTCAGAACTAGCTCAAGAGCTAGATATGATTGCCTCTCTTGTCAAATATGACAATTTTTTATTGATTTTGCTTTCATTTGAGTGATTTATTTTCATTTGAAGATATTTTTCATGATTCTCATGTTTTTCATTCATTTGTTAAATCTATTTATACATGGTTTTTATGTTTTTTTATTGTGACACATTTTTTTCTTAATGACATATCTATATGTGTTCTCATTGTCTCCTTGAATGTGAGTTGATATTGGTACGTTTTTATATATATGTTTTTACTCACATATGATTGCATTAGCATTTCATTTCATATATTCTTTAAGGGATTTTGATAGGGGAAGCCTTCCCTATTCCTTTATTGATTTTATACTCACCTATGCAAATTTATAGGGGGAGCTTACGCTCTCTTATCCTTTATTGTTTTTCCCTTTTTGATGTTGTCAAAGGGAGGGAAATATTGTGAGAATAACTTGCCTTGATTTTATGCATGATGTTTATAATTTATATATTCATTTCATATCATGCGTATCTTTTTGTGTAAATTATTTGTCATCATAAAAAAGGAGGAGATTGTTAGCCTCATGTTTATGAATCTACTCCCTAATCTTGTTTTGATGATTACATATAATTCCTAATATTGTTTCTTTAGTGTTTGTATTTTCTTATTAGGTATTCTAGACAAACAATGAGTTGAAGGTTGGATGGACTAAAGTTTCACGATCATATACTTTGAAGGATGGAAGGAATATCTACATGAAGCCAATGCAATTCAAAGTCAAATACAAGATCAAGCTTCATCCGCATCCAAGACAAGCTATATGGAAGACCATCAAGCTTGGGTAATTTAGTTTAGGTTTATACTTGTGTGTAGATACTTCAAGCTCAATCACGTACACACATACACGTTATATATATATATATATATATATATATATATTTGATTTTATAGTTTTCAGTTTAAATATGAAACAAATGAATATAATTGGAAAATACATATTTCTTTCATTTTTATATGCTTATATATGATTTCCTCAATATCAAGTTTATTTAGTTCAAAGAAATCATGTTTATTGTTTTGAAAGTGTGCAAAACATGCATTTTTATCATCATAAAAAAGGGGGAGATTATTAACCTCATGTTTATTAGCCTACTCTCTAATCTTGTTTTGATGATTACAAACAATTTCTAATGTTGTTTGTCAAGTGTTTGTATTTTCTTATTATGTATTCTTGACAAATAATGAGTTGGAGGTTGGATAGACTAAAGCTTTCATCATATCCTTTGGAGGATGGAAGGAATATCGGTATAAAGCCAATACAATTGAAAATCAAATACAAGATCAAGCTTCATCCGCATCCAAGTCAAGCTATATTGAAGACCTTCAAGCTTGGGTAATTTAGTTTTGGTTTATACTTGTGTGTAGATACTTCAAGCTTAATCACACACACACACACACACACACACACACACACACACACAC
>BQKN01000850.1:186608-204017 GCA_022839385.1 Asparagus kiusianus
AATATAATTAGAAAATACATATTTGTTTCATGTTTATATGCTTATATATGATTTTCATCAGTATCAAGTTTATTTAGTTTAATGAAATCTTGTTTACTGTTCTGAAAGTTTGCAAAACATGTATTTTTGTAAAAATATTGAGTTATTTGTTTATGGAATTAACAATCTTTATATATATCTTTTTTTAAGTCTATAAAATCATTTTACAAATTTTCAAAACTTGGTTTAGTCAAAACATCAAATTTCAAGTATGTTAATGTTCATGTTTTGGACTAGTTTTGAAAAATGTTGAGTTTTCACAAATGAGAAGGGTAATTCCAAAAATTCTTTTTGTAACATATTCATTTGCATGTTAACAATCATTTCCCAAATTTTTATATTTTTAGAATTTATTTTCTATTTTTAAAGTAACTTCAAAAATCAGAATTTCTGTTTTAATGAGGTTGATGTTGTGTTATCAGTCGACTGATAAAAGTGTTCAGTCAATTGATGAAAACATCTGAAATCATCATTTGTTTCTATTCTTATTCAATTGACTGATCAGTCTACTGACGAGGTCATCAGTGGACTGATGAGTTCATCAGTTGACTGATGAGGTGTTTACTGACTCTAACGGTCAGCTCATCAGTCAAATGATGAACAGTATCAGTCGACTGACGGCTGTAACGGCTAGTTTTCTAGTTTTCATTATTTTATCTTTTTGCTTTGTTTTTTTTTTTGGTTTTGGGGCTTTGTTTTGTGATCCTATATATACCCCTTGCCCTCTAACATTTTGATGTAATTAAGAAGTGTTTAAAACAAGTTTACAAGAGTTTAAAGTTTGTTTAAAAGTTCGTTTGAGTTTTGGTTTTGTGAAGAAAGTTTCACAAGGGCTTGAGGAGATCATCATTTGTGTTTGAGCATTCAACTCATCTTCCTCTCTCTCTTGTCATCATAGAAAAGTTTTTCTAAACTCTTATCTAGCTTTTCATATTGTTTGATTTTTATTTCCATAAGCTAGAATTTATTTTAGTTTAGATTTGTTTTGATTATACTCTTTGTTCACACACAACCTATTGAGCTTATAGTATTTCATATATAGTATAATTTAGCGTTGTGAGTTTGTGACATTGAGAGTGAGCTTTAATTGTGTTCTCATCTATTATTAAGAGAACAAACATTTGTACTAGAGCCTTTATTATGTTGATCACTTTGTAATACACTTGTACACCGAGAGGAGTGTGTGGTAAGAGACGGAGTCGGTTCCAAGAGGAGTAGCATCGGTAGTAAAGCCTAGGAAGAGATTGTAAATCCGGGCACTTAAGGAAGGACACGAGCTGGAGACTAACACTTAGAGGGTATAGAGTGTGATTGTAAGAGTGTTGATTGAAAAGTTTTCGGTGAGCTAGAAAACCAAGTGTGAGGTGTAATCGTTTTCGGGTGAGCGTCAAAAACCTGGTGTGATAGTGGATTTCTCCCCGGGAGTGGGAAGCGGAGACGTAGGATGGAAGGTCCAAACTCCGTGATCATTTTATTGTGTTTGAGTTTGCATTGGCGTTTATTTATATTTGTGCTCATTGCTCATATCACCATTGTCTCATTATTTAGTTTGTCCACTATATTGTTTATAATTATTTGTTTCACCCTTGTGTTATTTGTATATCCTTGCACATATATCTTTTCATATATTATACTTGCAAAGATATTTATTAATTAGTTTTTAATTAGTATTAAATCGGATTAGATTAGCATAAATCTTATTCACCCCCTCCATCCTTTGTAGGGTTCTTTCCAAGTGGCATTAGGGTCTAACAATCGGTATTAGAGCTTGGTGCTCTTTGATTTAATGTTTATTCGCCTTGAGTTAAAGATCGAAGTTATCTTATATTACTAATCTTGTTTTGATTTTTTTTATAATATATATATATATATATATATATATACTTTATGGACATGCATTATGCACCTTGTTTAGGCTATGATCCTAATATTGCTCCTTTCAATGCTTTTCCTTATTGTAAAACCCCGTAGAATTTGATTAATGAGTTTTTATTATGAAATATATGTTCATATCATAGATGAGTATGATAACAAGTGTTTGGGGATCAAACAAGTATATTTATGTGAGAGGAATCGAGTGTCAAGACCAGCACACACACAACATGCACAAACAGGAGAAAATCTACGCGGTCGACCGTGGCGGTCGACCGCTGTGCGCGCAGTTATGGCGGAGGCCTCTACATCTTGCACGGTCGACCGTGGCGGTCGACCGCTGAGAGTTTTGCCAGTTTTCCTGTTTCGGGTTAGTTTGGGTTATTGGGTCGGGTTAGAGGGCTCATATATATTATTTTATTCGTGAGAGCCTCCTCATCATCTCAGAAAACCCTAGCAGCCTCCCCCTACCCTCTTGCAAACCCTAACCCTAATTTTGGGCGTTTCTCGGCGAGTTTTGGGAGTTCGAGCGAGATCCAGCGGCGTTCAGCGAAGGAGAACCTTCTCACGACCTTACTCATAGTAGTTCATCACCTCTCAGGCGAGCTTCATCTCTCCCAACCCTATACCCATTTTTAGATATTTTAATAATGTTTTTCATGTGTTTTGTGAGTCTAACATGCTAGTTTTTGTATAAAAATAGATATATATATGTTGTATTTTGCAAAGAGAACGAGTTTTCAGTTAATAAAGTTCACCCACGAAATTCTTAATACAGATCTAGATCTGAGTTTATGTCTAACAATAGTTTTGCAAGAAAGATATTTGTTTTCAAAGTTTTCAACACGAAATTTACATGTTTAAAATTTGATTCGTTCTAGACTGAAATTTTCACATGTTCTGGTTATGCTAAATCTCTTATGAAGGATTAATAATGTATATAATCATCACACAAAAGATTTTGGATCAAACCACGTAGAATAGAAACCTAAACTAGGGTTTTTGTTTTTACGCGGTCGACCGTGGCGGTCGACCGCGTGTCATGCATAGAAGTAGTAAGCTTCTGCTCTAGTCGCGATCAACCGCTGGGGATTTTTCTGCTTTTGTCCTGTTGTGCTTACAGTTGTGTGGCTGGCATAATATATGTGTTATATGGGTTCGATATACCCTAAGAATCGTGTACATAAGTTGACTACAGACATGGGTCTTAGATTTATTCACCGAGATATGAGGGTGAACAATATATATGTTTGTTTGACATCATTTACATGTTGCAGTCCTCGTGTTGGACTATAAGTTATGAGAGTCCTTGTGTTGGACTATAAACTATTAAAGTTATCGTGTTGGACTGTGAGCTATTGAAGTCCTTGTGAGGGAATATAAACTATTTAAGTCCTCGTGTTGGACTATAATCCAGTACAGTCCTCGTGTTGGACTATAATCCACTACAGTCCTCGTGTTGGACCTTAAGCTATTTCAAGATTTCATATTTAACGTATGACAGATTATTTATGGTATGGATGGAGATGGAGTCATTACTCCACATTGTAGTTTGGATTTGATAGTTAGCTATTTACAATATGAGCTTAAGGGATTGTGAGTTACCACGCACATGTTGTAAATTCCTAAATATCAAACTTCCATTTTATTTCAGAGTTTATGATTGACTATCTATATGTATTAACAGTTATTTTCTATCCAACGAGCCCTTCCCCTTAGGGTTGGTTGAGATGTTACTCGCTATAACGCTTTGACGCTCGTTGTTTCCCCACTTTCAGGTAACGAGCCAGGTGCATGGAGAGCTGTAGCTTGATGGACTTATGCTAGCAACTATTTTATAGGTATTATTAGCAGTTTATTGTTAGGACTCCACGATGATTTTGTTTTTGAACATTGAGATGTTATTTCTAGTTTTGTAAAGGCGAGGTGCCTAAATATCATTTCATTTGATTCTTATGTCGAGACATTTGTATTCAGTTCAGATATTACCTTTTTGGAGACTTATCCATTTATATCAGTGGTAGTGATTATTCTTCTGAGTATCTGTCATTTAGTTTCCTTTTTGTATACCCTCTTTTGCCTATTTTGTACCTACACCTGTTGTTGATTCCACTAGATAGATATTTATTGTGATGGTAAAATATGTTATTGCACGGTGTAGTGCATGGCAGGTTTGACATTCTTAGTTTCACCTCGGACTGCAGCCTTGTTGAAACCAAGAGCGTCACACTTATGCCCAATGGTGTTCTAGATTTAAAATATTTGTTAGATCTAGACATTTTAATTTATGGGATATACCATTGATATTGCATATTTTGTACCCAAATTAGATAAATCTATTTGGAGCACAAATGATAAAAGAATGTTTGTTTTGAACAAGCTTTTGTTAGAATTCTTTGTTAACGCTTTTGATACATCTATTTCTAACAAATTTGCTTATTTTGATCGTGCCTATATATTATGGAAACATATCGAGGTATATCACAGTGACTTGGAGGTGATCCAACAAGCTTTGGGGGATCCCTATTTAAATTCTAAAGGAGCATCATGCACACGTCAACTAGGGGATAACCCTAGTGTGGTAAGCGAGTTCGAATCCAATAATGATTTATCTAGTTATGAACTTACTTGTGTTTCTGAAAAATTATTACATGTCTACAATAATTTGCATAATATCTTTTTTGATTTAAAAAGCAAGCATGAAGATTTAAAATCCAATCATGAGAAGTTACCTTCCAAATTTGATATCATTACCTAAGAAAATATTTCTCTTAAAGAAAACAATAATATGCTAAATTTGGAAAATAATAATTTGAAATTGGATATTGCTAACTTGACTTATGACAAAAAAATGTCATTTTAGAAGTAGAAGCTAGTAGAAAACAACTGGATATTCTTGTAAATGATTTTTGTTTCTTCTACTTCTAATAACAATACTTATATGCATAATGATGACTTGAATCATGTTAGGGATCACATATCATCTTTAGATTCAACCCTTAAAACATGTATTGTTAATAACAAAAAGCTTACGGACATGTGTGCTAAGTCTTATTCTAAAACATCTAAACATCCTATACATCATGCACACATGTATAGCAAAGTCTACAAATGCACAAATTGCGGTCATAAAGGCTATCTTGCTAGATTTTACTATGATGCACATAAACCCACTGTAGACGGTAAAAATTACCACCGCGGACTGGCGCATGAGTCCGCCCACGAATCGGAACCACCCACTTGGGTGAAGGACGGACCGCGGCCACGGGATGGGCTCGCTGACGCAAGGGCCCCACATTTTCCCTCATACGCCAAGTCACGTAGGTTCGCCGGAAGGTGAATTCGCCCTCATAAGCCAAAGTTATCCGGATTCGCCTGCATGGGTCCAAATTCGCCCACACGAGTCGAGGGCCAGGTTCGTGAGGACAAGCCTTCCCTACTTCCCGTGATGTGAGGGGAGGGGGCACAGTGCTCCAGGCCCGTCAGATGGCCGCCCACGATACAAGGGAGCGGACAGGCGCCAGAGAAGCCTGCACGTTCATAAATGCGGTTCACCTCGCCCGTCAGAGTCAAGAGCTGAATCCGCCGACGTTCGGCAAGATGTCCGAACCCACTCGAGTACTGGGCACCCATTCTCCCGCTTCTGTTAAAGCGAAGGGAGGGGGCACAGTGCTCCAGGCCCGTCAGATGGTCGCCCACGATACAAGTGAACGGACAAGCGCCAGAGCAGCCTGCACCCTCATAAATGCAGCTCACCTCACTTGTCCAGGCCAAGGGTGGGAGCCGCCGGCGCTCGGTGAGTTAGCTAGATCCACTCGAGTATCTGGCAGCCGCTGTCACATATACGAGGAGGGACCTTCCCACTCCTACATGACGTGACGTAAAACACAGCTCCTCGAATGACCGCTCATGGTACAGGTGAACAGCAGGGTATCTCTAGACAATGTATGGTCACATCCCATAATTCAAGGAGCAACCCAGCCATCTCTCCTCCATTTAAGAACCTCTTCCAGCAACCTTTCACAGAGGTCGAAAACTTGGGAAAAGGATCGTCGATAAGCTCTCTGCATAATTCTTGCACTACAGCGCCATCTCCTAGTTCTGAGCCCTGATCGCCGGTGAACTAGGAGATTCGAACTCCATCGACCCGAGCTTCTACTGCGTACTGAAGCTCTCCAGTAACCTCGGTCAAACTGTCCAAGGGAAGCAGACTCGACGCGAGCACCGAGCGAAGCATCCTGTAGCTACCGAAAGTCCCCACGTTAAACAAGGAAGGCATTCCCTCTGCTTCTGTTGTAATTTTGATTAATTAGTTTGTAATAAACCATTCTTATCAATACAAACAAAACTTTCCTATTTTTGAGAAATCGAAAATTTACATCTACAAAAGATGGCGACCACAGTGGGAGAAGCTGTTTCCTCAACCGAAATGGTGGTAGCTCAGTTCGACGAGGTTGCAATCGGGACAACTGTGGAGTCCCTAGAGATTGAGTTCGACCAAGCCAAGTATGAGGAGTACTTGTCTTCCTCCTCCTCTTGTGGCGATGCGTCCCGCAAACGCCACAGAGTCGTGCGCAGAAGCCGACCTCAGACGGTCAAAGCTTCTGCGCCTGAAGGCTCTACCCGAGTCTTGTCGGGGGGACCTACTCCAAAGTTGATCAAGGCCAAGCCACAGATCGAGAGCATGGGGCGAGAGCCCACTAGTTGGGTCGCCAAATGACCCTCGGCGATGCCTGTCCCGGAGGAAACACCGGTTCGTTCCGGCACAGATCATACTGCCACAGCCCACGCAGACGCTCTTCTCTCTAGAAGAGCTCGCTAGCAGCGACGACAGACACTCGCTAAACAGGAGGCCCGAGCCTTTGTCTCATACGACAGCCTGAACTACTACACAAGCCTGAAAAATGTTAGACGAGGAGGCAACTCGTCCGACGCCGGAAGGCTCTCCAAATCAGGAGCGCTGACGGACAAAGACAGGGCCACCCGCTCAGGTGGACTTCGCTTCTCAGGTCACATCCCTGATGTGAATAAACCACTGTGAGCGCGTGAGTCTTCCCAAGTAGGCGAACCCTCAGAGGCGGGCGGATCTTACTCGGACCACTTGACGGGTGAGTGTAACAAGCGGAAGAGCCTTAACTTTAGAGGCAAGCCGATAGGCGATACCTCGCCAACCCGCCCGCACGAGCGGGGGGTTGAATCTCGTCCACATGTTGGAGTTTGCCCAAACACGAGAGTTCGCCTGTCAAGGCAAACTCACCCAACTCCAACATTGAGGCGTTCCACCCAGTGTACAGCAGGGGGTGCATCCCAGACCCTCTTGTACGATAACTCAGGCAACCCATCTGACTTTGGGGGTGTTCACCAGTCACCCACGAAAGACCTCCGGGATTACCTAACTCGCAAACGCACTATACATGAGGTGAGTCCTCAGTGCCACTGCGAAAGGCTCATCCAGACAGTTCTCGCCGACTGTCAATGTATAGAAACAGCGAGACCTTCAATATTCGAGAGGCTCTCTCGACGACCTTCTCGACCGAGGCCCGCTCGTCAAAGGCGTCATCACCAGAGAGGACACACTGCCGACGACCTAAAGCTCCCGTCCGCCACGATCAACATGACGGACAGGGGTAAGGCGATACTTTCTGACTCCCCAGATTCGGACTCCGTCCTGGGACCTAATCCTCGGCTGGTCCAACACAGACAAGGAGGCATATACCAGCGTACACATAGTCGTAAGGGGGTAAGCATCGGGTTTGATTACTCCACCCTAGCACCTCCCTTCTACGGCGAAGACGAAGTTCATTCGGTGGCAGCCACGTCCCAAACTTCGCACTCGAGTCAGGACGCACGGACAAGGGTACACATAACTGAACTCACCCACGAACAGACAGTAGCCCAAAAGCTTGAGGAGCAGCAGGCAACCATCGACTCCCTGAGGGAGATGATGGAGCAACTTCTAAACAAGAAGAAGAAGAAGAAAAGAACCCAGCACCCCTTACCCCGGCGAACTGGGGATATGGAGTGGGTACCTCCCCGTTGCCCGGCGACTGAGACGGAAGATAACTGTAATCCACAATCCGATTACTCTTCTAAGACGTCGCTAGGGACGTCACATACCAGGGGTAGCATCCGTGACAAGAGATTCGATGAGTTCCAAGACCAGCTCAACGCGCTGAAGCTTCAGCAAAACATGAACAAGCTGGGGGTGGTTCGTCCCTACCCTATCGAATGGGATACGGTCCCATACCCGACGAAGTTCAAGCCGATCAGCTTGGTGCAATTTGACGGCAAGGGCTCGCCCTCGCAGCACATCTACTACTTCATGGCGCAGACTGGGTTCCTTACGGGGAATGATGCTATTCTCACTCGACTATTCATAGGCACCCTCAAGGGGGTGGCTTTTGAATGGTTCCGTAAGTTGGAACCTAGCTCTATAAAGTCATGGGCCGATGTTGAAAGGCTCTTTTTGGCCCGCTTCTTCGATGACGACACGAAAGTGTCAATGGCCACTCTCCTCGCTGAAAAGCAACGGAAGTTGGAGTCGGTCAACGACTTCGTGAAGAGATTTCGGAACCGATCAGTCCACTGTCGGGAGCAAGTTTCCGAATCAACGCTGATCGAGATGTGCTGCAATAACCTTTCGATCCATATTTTATCCAAAATAGGCGCGGTCGAAACCCGGACATGGAAAGAGCTTGTGCGTCAGGGCGAGCAGGTGAAAAACATGATCAAGAGGCTAGAGGCCGAAGAGCCGCAGCCCAAGAAGGGAACCATGGAGCCGGCTGTGCCGAAGAACCCCCCTCGAACGAGAGGAAAGGAGATCATGGCCGTTGATTCCGCCCCAACACCAAAAACTGCCCAAAGGCCAAAGCCCAGACAATTTGAGCAACGCCCCCCGCGGCAATACGACTTAAATGAAGATCAGGTGGTGGCAACGTTTGATACTCTACTCAAGAGCAGTCGAATCAAATTGCCAGAAGCCACGAAGCCTGAGGAGGCGAACAAAACCGGTGACCTGAGTTACTGTGCCTATCACAGATTCCTTGGCCACCACACAACCAAGTGCTACATCCTCAAGGATAAGCTCCAGGCTCTCTACGATACTGGAGTCCTGAAGAAAGAGAAAGTTCAAAAACAGGTGACTACAAACATGATCACCTTGAGCTTTGGGACAGACCTCCCGGAAGTCTAAGCTCCGGCAGGGGTAATCCCTATCCCCAAGGCAGTCTTGAATATCACCAATGACGACCCTCACAACCAGCGAGGGAAGGGCTTAACTCCACAAACTCTACCATCGGGCTAGGTGATGTGGGTCCACCCAGACCTCCTCAACGATGAACAATGGACTGCAAAGCCTTTGAAAGAGGCTAAGGGAAAACATTGTAATGTCGTCTCCGCCATCCTGGGTAAAGATAACACAGCAATGACCGCCCTGACCAACTCCGAAGAGGACACCAACGTCCTTGCCACGAGAGCAGGGAAGGAATTCACGAAGGAATATCCCACGAGGGTGGAGAACCCGGCGGGACCTCCCACGAGGCCAGCCGTGACAGCCCCTCCTAATCCAGACAGACCAAGTTCAAGCCGCCAACCTTTCCAGTTCAATGTGCTCGCGCAGCTGAAGAGCATCCCTGCGCGAATTACCATGTACGACCTCCTACGGCTATCCAGGCCTACACGGGAAGCCCTACAAGAGGCGTTGGCCGACTCAGAGGCGTTCTCCACCCATTTCCTAAGGGAGGAAGACGTCGAGCAGGAATGCGTGACGTGTTGCCAAACGTCCGAGAGACGGGTTCCGTGCATCACTTTCACTCCTGAGGACATGCTCATCAAGAGCACATCTCATGATCGACCGTTGTACTTCACGGGGTATGTCGGTTCGTCGAAAGTGGATCAGATTCAGGTCGACCCAGGTTCCGCATTGAGCATCGTACCCCTAAAGTTGATCAAACACTTAGGGATACCACCAAAGCGTCTGTCCTCGACCACCACGACCATCTTTGGCTTTAACGCCACGGGGACTCGGTCGCTCGGCAAAATCCGCCTAAAATGCCGAATAGGCGACATGAAGACGGAGGTGACTTGCTACGTCATCGATGCCGAGCCTTCCTACAACATACTCTTAGGACGTCCGTGGATCCATGGCAATCGAATAGTCCCATCCACTCTGCACCAATGCCTGAAGTATGTGGATGATTACGAGCAAGTGAAAACAATAGTGGCCGACAAACAACCCTTCAAAGGTGTCGAAAACTACTTCACGGATTCTCTGTTGTAACAAGACCTCAACGAGCCGCCGATCGAAGAACCGAAGAGCGGCAACGAGGCGGATAGCGAACCTGAGTATGGCGACAGCCTAATTCTAAATGACTTCGAGTCAATTGTAATCGGTTATGAAAGTCATCATGTAACCAACGCTGTTCAGGCGGAGAAGATTATCATGAATAAGAGGTCCAACTTTGCTTATTTGTCGCCTTGCTCTACGTCCAAGGATGATGAACCCAATGACCTATGGTCAAAACTCTACGGCGATCCCTCCCTACACTTTCCGGTATGCTCGTCATACGTCGCAAAAACATGGCCGATCGAGTCGTCGCAAGCCGTACTCATCGTGCCAGCCCAGAATAATTATCAAAAAGATATTATTTTCGGCCGGATCGATCGTCCCCTACGCATGCTATGGGATGAATCTGAAGACGAGGACTCGGCGCCTCAGTTTTCACAATACAGCCAAGTCGCCAAGCGCATGATGAGTGACATGGGGTATGACCTCACTTGCTTAGAGGGCCTAAATTACGGCCGAGGGCGCAAAACGGTCATTCGGACTGCTCACGTACCCAAGGGTAAACCCTCAAATTACTTCAACAGGACTCGGAGGGGCTTAGGTTACTCTTCTTCCTCCTCGGATCTGTGCTGTTACGTCAACGAAGACACCGATTATGCATGTTCAGGAGATCGATCGTCGATAACCTCGACGTGGGACTCGGACGTCAGCGTGAGGGAGCTATTCGATAACCTTACGGTTAACATGGCTGCGATTGATCCCGCCAAAATGGCGGAGGATGGAAAAGTCCCACTTTATGACGAGACGTGGGATCGCCACGTTAACGCTCAGTGGAACAGTCGCTTCGAGCAACGGGAACCACCAACCGAGGACGAAATCCTCCAGGTGAACATGGGCACTGACGCGAATCCCAAGCCCATATTCATCAGCGACAGTCTACCTCCTCAAGAAAAAGAAGATCTCATTGCCCTCATACGGGAATACATTGACGTCTTCGTATGGAATTACGAGGACATGCCCGGCTTGGATCCGCGGGTCACCACGCATCGCCTTAATATCAGCTCAGACGCCAAGCTAGTCAAGCAACAGCAGAGGCGGTTTCGCCCTCAGATTATAGAGGCGATCGAGGCCGAAGTGAAGAAACTCATCGAATCTGGTTTTATCAGAGAGGAACAGCACTCCGACTGGGTGGCTAATATTGTTCCGGTCCTGAAGAAAAACGGTAAGATTTGCATCTGCATCGACTTCAGAGACCTTAATGCCGCATGCCCTAAGGACGAGTTTCCATTGCCCATCACGGATGTCATCATCGATAACACGTGTGGATTCGAGAGGATGTCCTTCATGGATGGTTTCTCAGGGTACAATCAAATCAAAATGCACCCAGAGGATGAGAAACACACTTCATTCCGAGGGGGTATACTGCTACACAGTCATACCCTTCGGACTCAAGAATGCCGGCACAACCTATCAACGCGCCATGAGCACGATCTTTCGAGAGCACCTGCGAAAAACAGTAGAGTGCTATGTAAACGACCTGGTCGTGAAAAGTCACCACAAAGACGACCACCTCCAGGACTTGAGGGCGATGTTCGAACTCATGAGGACTCACCAGCTCAAGATGAATCCTACGAAATCATTCCTAGGAATGTCTAGTGGTAAATTCCTTGGTTTTGTCGTCACGACAAAAGGGATCCGGATCGACCCAGACAAGGTGCGAGCCATTCAAGAGCTTCAACCGCCCCGGAACCTCAAAGAATTAAGAGGTCTTCAGGGACGATTGGCCTACATCTGAAGATTCATCTTAAATCTTTCGGAGAAATGTCAACCGTTCTCCAAGCTTATGAAGAAAGGTACCTCCTTCGTATGGGACGAGCCTTGCCAGCGGGCCTTTGAGGAGATCAAAGCTTATCTCTCGAACCCACCCGTTCTTGCGGCGCCGGTCTCGGGAAAGCCATTCCTCATCTATATACGGGCTATGGAGCATTCTCTAGGCACCCTCTTGGCACAAAATGATGACGCGGGCCATGAACAGGGCATCTACTACCTAAGTAGAACCCTGCAAGACGCCGAACAGCGATACCCGATGGTCGAAAAGGAATGTTTGGCCTTAGTGTTCGCCATCCAAAAGATGCGGTACTACTTGGTCGGCCAGACAATCCATGTCATCTCCCGGATGAACCCCATCCGGGTCTTTATGACACAACCCACGGTGCTAAACTGGCACCTAGCCAGGTGGGAACTTCTGCTCTCTCAGTATGACATCCACTTTATGCCACAGAAGTCAGTCAAAGGACAGGCTATATGCGATCTCATGGCTAGTCACCCGCTGGGGGTGAAGACCGACCTGTTTGAAGATTTGCCAGATGAACCACCCGAAGCCAACGTAACTTCGTTACCGAAAGTGTGGCAGATGTTCTTCGACGGCGCGTCTCGCGTAGGCGTGAACGGCTCTATTATTGCAGGAGTGAGGGTAGTCCTCACTTCTCCACATAGCCACGTGTTTCCCCGAGCCTTTTCTTTAACAGAGCCATGCACCAACAACGTGGCTGAGTACAACGCGTTACTCATCAGGCTCGAGTTGGCAAAAGAGTTAGGGATAAAGCATCTCGAGGCTTATGGAGACTCCCAACTCATCGTCAAACAGATGACCGGCGAGTACGAAGTTAGGAACGACGATCTAATCCCACTCCACAAAGCGGCTATCAAGCTAGTGGGGTCATTCGAGAGTTTCCGCATTGAGCACGTGCTATGATCCAAGAACACACATGCGGACGCCCTTGCCTCCTTGGTGGCTAACCTAGCCCAGCCATTAGAAACGACCCAATGGGTCACAGTGGTAAGCCGAAGGCTCTTTCGACTAAAAGACGTCCCAGAAGCAAACGCCACCCATCAGATCTCAGATCAACCCGATATGAAAGATTGGCGTCTCCCAATCATCGACTACGTCTTGTATGGCATATTGCCCGAAGACGCAAGGGAGCGAGAATCTGTCCAGCGATGTGCCACGAGATTCTACTACGATTCGACCACCAAGACGTTGTATCGAAAGTCGTACGATGGATTATTACTTTGATGCCTGTCGGGAGCAGAGGCACAAGAAGCCCTACGTGAAGCCTACGACGGTGTTTGCGGAGCTCACCAGCCTGGACCCAAACTTTGGGATCGCTTGCGAAGGATAGGCTACTTCTGGCCCGGGATGGTTCACGACACGGTCATTTACGCAAAGCGCTGTCACGAGTGCCAGATCCACGCCAACTACATGCACCAGCCACCCGAAGACCTGCACCCGACGAAGGCTTCATGGCCCTTCGAGGCATGGGGGATGGATATAGTCGGACCAATATCCCCGCCATCGACAAGAGGTCATCGCTTCATCCTCGCGATCACTGACTACTTATCTAAATGGGCCGAAGCCATCCCCTTAAGAGAGGTCAAGACTAATGACATGATAAAATTCATCAAACACCATGTCATATACCGATACGACGTACCCCGGCGTATTATTCATGACAATGGCACGCAATTCATTAGCCATGCATTCACCAGGTTTTGTGACAGATTCCGAATACAAAACCTCTCCTCCACAACCTACAATCCTTCGGCGAATGGTTTAGCCGAAGCCTTCAATAAAACAATTATCAAGATCTTGACCAAGTTGACTTCCACTAGCAAACGCGATTGGAATAAAAAACTTGACGAGAGCTTATGAGCATATCGCACGACGGTTCGTACACCGACTGGCCACACGCCCTACTCATTGGTATACGGTTGTGAGGCCGTGTTGCCATTAGAGATCCAAATTCCATCCCTCCGCGTCGCCCTAGCAATGGGGATGACAGCCGAGGATAATCACCAACGACCCTCGCAGAGCTCGAAGCGTTGGACGACAAATGACTAGATGCTCAACAACACATTGAGTTCTATCAAGCCCGAATGGCCAAAGCGTTCGATAAGAAAGTCAAGCGCTGGGCCTTCAAGGAGGGGGAACTGGTGCTCGCCGTTCGCCGACCAATGATCCTCACCTCCAAGAAGAAAGGCAAATTTTAGTCCAAATGGGAAGGGCCATTCGTAGTAGAGACAGTCTATTCGAATAGGGCTTACCGCCTTGTCAAGTCAAACGGTGGTAAGATCGTGATGCCCATCAACGGCAAATACTTGAAAAAGTACTACCCTTAGTTCTTCTTCAGACTCCCACGAGTGCATGAGTCTAAACTGGTACTTACTCCCTCCAACTGGTACACGAGGCTAAACTGTCCCTACTTCATCCGCTCTGGCAGAAGACCCCATATGAGTCGTCGCCAACAGCGCCCTTAAGGCGCGACCGAGACCTCCCATTGGTCCAACTTCCTTATGAGCGGGACCAGGCTAATTCTGCCACGATGACGCCAAACCTCTGACGAGAGTCAACTCACCAATCCTCCCCAATAGGATGGCGAATCCACTAAGGTTGCTCACATCGCGGCAGACACTGAGTTGCTCAAATCGTAACAAACCCCCACTGCCATGTCAACACCAAACCTCTGGCAAAAATCAACTCGCCAATCCTCCCCAATAGGATGGCGAGTCCACTAAAGTCGTTCACATCGCGGCAGACAACTCGGCTATGTTAACTATCACCTCTAGCCAAATCAGCTTATCAATCTCTCCCATTGGGATGATAAGGCCTCATAGTTGCTCCGATTGTAACAAAACTTCATCAGGTTAATGATCACCTCCGATGACCGACGCCGTTATTCCTACGAATAGCATATCCTAAGTAATAACTTACCATGCGACGTGCTATTACTTCAGTTGATAGTCACACTCCTACGTCCCTGAACTACTTGACCTATTTCAGATATCCTAACATTCCCTTAGGATAACTGATGGGTAGTAGCCTACCACGCGATGGCTCCTACAACAATCGATCATCACATTCCTACATCCCTGAACGATTCGATCATTGTTTATGTCGTCGCCCTCACGGACGGCGACAATTATCAAGGACGGCTCAACGGGCGTCACGCCCGACGGTTCCTCTGAACGACAACTCACCGAGTGGAAAGTCAAAGATTGGGGTCATCGGTTGGTCGTATGCACGAGCAACCATTCCTAGTCTCAGGCTAAGTGTTACCCTCTCGGTCCCACTTGAGCTACAACGCGAAAGTCGGGGATAACCCGACCCCACGTCGCGAACAACCAATAGCAGAGAAAGGACCTAACGACCAAGTCCAAAATAGGTTGGTCAAGGATTTGCTAGAAATGGCGTGAGCAGCTCAACTCAAGTGCCAAACAGCACAGGCGAGTTCAACCGGAAGACAAAACACAAGTCGAATGCATACCAACACCAGAAAATAGAAAAGGAAGAGAAACTGTGCATGCAAGACAGAGGACAAGCAAAGAAAAAGGCCATTACGGGCCATAATTACATGCATAAGTTTTGGGTTATGATGCAGCCGGCATCAACCAAGTTACAAAAAAAAGAGAAGAAGATGTGCTTAAACAAAATAGGCACTAAAGGAGCTTTAGTAGGCTGAAGGTGGCGATCTTAGCCTTGACCGCCGAAAGATCCGCCGCACGCTAGGCCTTCGCCGCCTCCTCTTGCTTCTGCCGTAGCCTGGCGAGAGCAGCCTCGCCATCCTCTTCCTCCTGGCGAAGGAGTTGAAGTGCCCTATCCACCTCTCCGGCAGCATGGCAGATCTTCATATTCTCCCGCTCAAGCTCTCGCAGCCTCGCCTCGCCACGAAGGGACCCAGCATCTTCGAAGAAGGCGGCATCCATATAAGCATCCATCCCAGCCAATACTGCCTGGTGCTGTTTGCGCAGACGCTTGAGCTCGGCCTCCTTCGCCTGGATCCGTTTCGCCCGCTCCTCACGCTCGAGCATGAAGCGCATCGAGAGGGGTGGTGGCGCGTCCGAAGCGTCATTATGAGCTAGGTCCTCGAGGTTGTACATCCACCCCTCTACGCGGCCGAGCTCCTGCTCACATCGCCGTGCGAGCGAGGAACCGCCCACACGGAGGACCGCCCCTAGACCCGCCTCCACGAGAGGAAGCACGTCGTAATATCTCCCGGCGCCCTCGCTGACGACAACGGTGGTTCGATGCACTAGACCCTCCAATCGCCGGAGGATCTCGAACGTAGGGTGAGACGTAGGGTCCGGTGCGGAAGACCCCTGGGCCGAGCTCACGGGGGAAACCGGCGGCGCACCGACATTGACGACGGTGGCAGAAGAGCCGACAACTTCAGAAGAACTATGGTCGGATGCAGAGGCCATGGATTGAGAAGGGTTTCTACAGCAGTTCTCGTTTACGAATTATTTCAAAGATGCGAGAGCTTTGCTAAAAAGACGGCGGGTGCATCATATATAGTCGAGGACCCAACGACTAAGATTTGTTAGCCCAAACAATCGAACGGCTCAAACGTCCTGCGATGCTTCGAGCTCAACGCCAATAAATAAAGGCTATTTCTCTCGGGACCCCAAACCGACCGATCGGATTGAGCGCGAGAGGCGAAGCGTCCTGTCACCATTAATGAGCATTAACAGAGCCTTAGCTGGCAAGCATTTAGGCCCATGAGTAGACGCATGGCACGAGTTTCGCCCGCATTTGAGTCTTCCACTGAGGGACGAATTCGCCGTAACGTGAATTTCGCTAGCAGGGTAAATCCGCCAACAGCCGAGTTTGGACTTCCACGCAAACTCGCCTTCATTCGAGTTTCGCCAGCGTTTGGGTATAGCCATCGACGATAACTCGCCACCGTGTGAGGGGCTTCGCCCACGGCACGGAATTGTCAACGGTTCTACGAGCAAAACACTGAATAGCGGCATATTAAAAAAAGATATGTGCGCAATGAGAAAATACGAACTTCATTAAGCACTTTTAAAACAGTACATTTGAACAAAGTTATGACTCCACAATCAAACGAGTCATAACACGATGTCAAAAGCAAATGAAACAAGACGTCTTAACACAGTTTCAGGCAAGAGGACCTAGTCCAACAGACTAAATATTCGAGCTCTGCCTTAACTTTGGCTACCTTTCTTGCATGGTCCTCCCTAGCCTTGTATTCAGCCTCCTTCCGAGCCCGGTCTTCAAAACTTGATCTGGCAGCGACATCTTCCTGACGTAAGACTTCGAGGCTTCAAGCCTCCGCTTCGGCTGTCTTTGTTCGAGCGGGAAATTGTGTTATTCTTCATTGATGATTCTGTTACAACTTTGACAACAACTTTAT
>BQKN01000852.1:0-37039 GCA_022839385.1 Asparagus kiusianus
AAGGGCTATAGGCATGGGCAATAGGGGGAGCCACATCCCACGTGCTTGTACCCACTTGAACCTCACGGGGGACTCCCTTGTCCCGTGTACAAAAGCATGGGGGGACACATTATTGTCCTGTGTCCATTCCCACGATCACATATACAAACATAAAAAATATGCCTACGTGGCAGCCTCGAAGCTGATGTGGCATGGAAAATACAGATCCCTGCAAAAACAAGCGATATTGGCTGGAAGCCGCAGGCTGTTAGTGAATAAAATGATAAAATTAAAAAAAAAAAAACTAACTAACCCCCCACCTTTTACCGCCTCTTTTCACTTTTCTCCCTGCGCTTCTTCTTATTTTTCTCTCACCTAATGATCCTTATCATTTGCTTGTTTGTCAGCTCGCTTCAAAATTCCGATCTAATTGAAAGAGACCAATATTTCATCACTTTCGGGGAAAAAAAACCCCTTCTTTACGTATCATGTCAATAAAATTCCTCTTGTAAAACTTACCCGTTAATAGAATAGAAAACTGAGTTCAGTTGTATATTCATAATCGAGTAAACATAGGGTCATACACATTTAAATACCCCAAAAGTTTTATCCTATTTTTCACTTTAATATCTAAATGTTTTCTTTTGTCCAAAAATACCTGTTAAGTTTTAAAAAAAGTCAACATAGAGACTCCAAAGTTTTTTTCCCTTAAAAACAACATGCTACAGTTGAACAATTTTTAACTTTAATATCTAAAACTTTTTTTTGTTAAATTTTTATTAATGTTTGGAGTTAATTTTTTTTTTTAATGTTTGGACTATCAAAGTTAAACTTTGGTTAAAGTTTGAGGTATCGAAGTTAATTTTTTTTGGAACTTTAAAGTTTGTTTTGGGGAAAAAAGGAAGAAAAAATGGGTATCAAAGTCAAAAATGAGGTGGTTTTGAAGTAATTTTTGGGCAAAAGAAAACTTTAGCGTATCAAAGTTAAAAATGAAGTAAAGTTCGTGGTAGTTAAGTGCAAATAATCATATGAAGATACTATCAATTAAGTTAGAGATAACATTATTACAGCAATAGGTGTTTTTGAACGGGGTCTACACAACTACCACTTTTAAAAAACTTATCATGCACTCCAAACAATATAATGTTATTGTTTTAGGCTTCATGATGGAATACAAACTAAACAATGTAAAAACACAAATAGAAAGTAATGAGGTGATGATCGCTTTTCATTTGGTGTCATAAAAACTCAAGTTTCCTTCGAACAATCAACAATCGTCTCCTTAATATTTATATCTAAAGTAAAAGTACATGGATCCATGTAGGGCCGATGAGAACAGGACTATGTATCCTTTAGAAGTGGGTGGACTATGTATCCTCTTATAAGTGGGTGGCTCTGAGCGTACTGTTTAGTATACAGACCGTCAGATCCCGCTGCTCACATGTGGACTGTTTTGATAGGGACAGTACGTGCTGATGAGATAAAATAGCATATACCCCATAAACAGTAATCTATTATTGTTGTGGGCTACTAGTGCTAGCAATAATGCACTATAGAATCAAAATTATATGAGTGATACCCTCACTTACTACAGTCCCAGCCTAGTTGTTAGCCATGTGATGCTCCGAATTAAATTAATATTCTTATATTTATATTAGACTTTTGAATAAAAAGAGAGGATAAAAGTATATTTTCTTAAAGTAAGAATAAAATAAAAATATACAGGAAATTGAAAGACGAAGAGTAAAGATTTTAAAATATATATAGGATAGTGCATTAAAATGAGATAGTGAAAAAATGATTATTAGCTATTAAATGTTGGACTCCTTTGGCTGCTATGGGGCTTCAGCTTCCCCACCGTTTGTTGGGTCCTTTGGAAAGCTAGGAATGATTTCATCTTCTCTAACATGTCTACCACGCCTCAGCAAATCATCAACAAGGCTGTTCACTTTCTTCTTTTCTAGACAGGTGCCTTCTCCTCTAAGAAAGCTATCAAGTTGAAAAAGTTCATATCCAGCTCGGGGCCACCTGATATTGCTGATGCAAGTGCAGACAGTAATGGATTTCCATGGGTCCTCAAGGGTAGTGGCTTTGCAGATGTTTTGGTTTTGGTTTTGAGGATTCAGGTCCCAGGGGATCGCGAGGAAGACTGGTTAAATCTAGTTGTCTTCTTTGGGCACGATGTTTTGTTTTGTTCTTATTTCCGAGACATCTTTTGGTGATTTGGTTTCATTCCTTCATCTCGAAGTCACTGGCCAAATCACAATCAGATATCTTTTGTAAAAGCTTACATTCTAATTTATAAATATATGATAGGGCAATCCGCCCTATTTTCATTCAAAAAAAAAATGTTGGACTCCTTAGAATTTGCCAACTAGCAAATATATGCAGCCATGTATTTACTTTATGAGTATACTATTGATGATTGATGCTTTGAAATTGAGTTCGTTTCTCCATGGTCAAACTGTAACATATTCATGTTCGATAACAATTAATTCATCTTAAACAGGAAATAACAACTATAATTCATAAAATGTAATATGATGTGTTAATTACGCCTAAATGAACTATATCGGTCTTACTTATAGACCAATGATTATGATTTGAGAAATGAGTTTCTCTCATGCGTGGTGATTTCTTTCTCTCCTTTATTTATTTATTTATTTATTCTCTCTTGAGGTTGAAGAAAGTATTGGCCCAAATTAGTGTCAAGGAAAGCTCCAAAGTTTTGATGACTATTGAGAATTTAGGATTTTATACTCTAGCGTGTAGTCGTAAGGCCGCATGTTGAGCGTCATTTTGTTAGCCTAAACTTAGACTTATGAGTAGGATTTTTCCTCCCTTAAATCCGTTATAGAAGCTCATGAGTAGTAATTTTTATACCTGAATTGCTGTAATATTATAACATTGCATCAAAACTTAGAAGTTACAGTAAGCAATAAGAGATTATAACTTTATATAACTAACAATAACAAAGAGACTTTTACCACAAGTATCACTATAAGAAAACCGGAGGGAGCAAGATTTAAAAAAAAAAGTAGAAAACCTCAAGCGCACACATTAGAAAATTCCACCTTTATCACATTAACATGCAATATTTTAATAATTTAAAAAACAAATATTATCACAAGAATTAGGCTCTAGGCGTGTGATTATAAGGATGACCTCTACGTACGTAAGTGCCCCACTAACATAGTGGTCTAGTGAAGTTCCAACATGTGGATGCATGGTGTCATTTTCTCCTTAATGACCAACATGAAGCTAAAGTTTTCAACGGACCGAACAAAAATTTAATGAAGCTAAAGTTAGGTAACAAAAAATAAATGAATGCGGTTCCACCTTGTGGATGCACGGTGTCATTTACTCCTTAATCCATTAAGTTAGGTAACTAGTCCTTGTCCATTCATAATGGAAGTAAGGACCAACGTGAAGCTTGATACTATTATAATCATGTGGATTAATTTGTTGAGGTTTTGGATTATTTGGATCCACATTATTTATTGGTAGGGGAAACTAAAATAATGATGAATAATTCCATGATTTCCTCATTAATAATAATAAATATGTTTAATTGGGAACATGAAACACATGGAGTACTAGTTACTTTACCAGTGAAAAGAGAATTGGGTTTTTATTAGAGAGATGATATGTTTAATAGACGCTGAGGCATCAAAGATCGCGATTCTGTGGCACCAAAATGCAGAATACCCAACAATAAAAAAACACAAAATAATCTTAAAAACTACCAGCAATTCCAAAAATAAAAAAAAACAAAGAGAAATATTGCTCTTATTTACTCTTTTAACTTTCTTACGTTATGTCCAGTTATTTACATTTTTTTTAGTGACATTTCCTCTCTGACTAGTTTTGAGGAGAAAAAAGAAAGCCTATTATGTAAATAGAAGAACAGAATACACCGCTCCATCTCCCTCAAAAAGAAGAAAAACAATAGAAGTACATACAAAAAAAAAGAGGGAAAAAAATCTGTCAATCTAATTTAAACTACTACCAAATAATAATCTTCTAAATTCACAACAAAGATGAACATTAGAATCAACTTCGAAACGATAAGTACAAAAGATATTTTCTCCTTTACAACTTTCCAAAGTATGACCACAGCTTTTTGGCATTGTATTTACTTCTGAAAAGCATTATGCATAGAACTAGAAGCATAAAAAACAATATCATTAATAATACTAATAAGCATAGTTGACAACAATTCCATTGAACAAATATAATATAAACCAGAAGAGCAAAAAGGATCTTACTGCTGAAGAAAGAGAATACATTACTGACTCTTTGTTTCTAGGCACAAACCGAATAACTCAACTAAAATTCTTATCAGAATACAATAGCCTATTCGATAGTGTTGAAAATTTTACCAAACTTTATAGACAAAACTCACAAAAGTAAGTATGAGCAATTCTAGTTAGGATACAATAACTACTTCACTAGGGTATTAAAAATATCACCGAACTTTTATAGACAAAATTCACAAAATTAAACATCAGCATTAGCTGCCAAAGGCGCGCATCGCTTTGATCAACGCTTGGCGATTCCTTCTCAGAACTGGGCAAAAATTCGCTTCTTTCAAGCTGAAAATAGTTTTATCACCTTGTTTGACTCTTAAGAATTTTGCAATTGACGGTGTATTTGAAGAATCCAATCTAGGTAACTGCTGGTTCCAGCAGTCTGGTCCTCAACGAGCTTGGAGAGAAGCAAGGAAGACTCTCTCGGTTGCTCACCTTGCCTTATTATATGAGCTAGCTGGTAATAGGAAGGGTCTTTCTGTCTCAATCTATTTAGAATCCTCATCAATTTTCTGGATACATCGTTGTCCTGCTCGCAAAGAGTAACCTGCAACACAACACAATGGATAAATAACATGGCAATTCGTCGTAATGAAGGTCACAAGGCAAGATGTGACCCTGTAACACACAAGTTCAGAGGAATTTCATCTCTCATATTGGTTGGTTCGGAGAGGGAGATTCTCATATTTACTAGATTTTGACACGTATGACGCGAGCGGCAATGAAACAAACTTAACCACTATCATATTATTCCTGATTTCTTTCAACCAAGTTCTCTTATACGTAATACTGTTCTTGTTTCATTAATTATCATTTCATTATTTCTCCTAACTGGTGAGTTCAATGGCCTCTGTGTTCATGGCCAAACCATCTCAATCCATTCTCCGCATTTTATCCTTGATTGGAGCAACCTTCATGCGGATATATTCCTTTCTTTATCTTATCCCTTACTACATATCTACATGTTCCTTACAACATTTTCATTTCTGCTAAACTCATTTTTTTCCCACATGTTTCTTAATTTCTCAACATTTTGATTCATAAAGCATAGTTGATCTTAAGTTGTTCTATAGATGTAAACGTATAAGCAAAATAATCTATCTTTGAAAATGTAAACAAATGGTTTTCATGGAGAATGGTACTTTCTATGTCCTGAACTTTTCTAAATATTCTAATGCTGCATGAGGAATTATCCATCTGCAAGACCCTGAAAATGTCTGAAAACAAGGTTACAAATTAAGTTGTCGTCATCATCAAGGCATTTACCCTGAATGTCTGGGATCAGCTACATGAATCATATTCTTCCATTCCATTCTATTATGAGACATATTCTCCATTAAGTTAATCACAATCATATTTTTCTTAGTTGCTTTAAACCAAGTTTTTTTGGTCTACCACTAGATCTCCTAACCCTATTAACTATAATACTATTACTTTTCCTAATCAATGCATTAAGAGGTCTCCATTGTACACAACCAAACTATCTCAGTCGAGTCTCTCTCATTTTATCCTTAATAGAATCAACATCTAATTTACTATAGATACATTCATTTTTATCTTATCTTTTAGTATATACTCACAAGCCCATCGCAACATTCTCATTTCTGCTACACTTATTTTTTTCACATATTGTTTTTTAATTGCTCAACACTCTGACTCGTGCATTGTTAATCTTATAATCGCCCCCATAGAATATTTCCTTTACTTTCTTGGTATTCTATGATGACATGAGACTCATGAATCACTCCTCCATTTCAATCATCCTAATTTAATTTGATGGACAACATTATCCTTAATCTCACTATCATGTCGAATGTTTAGTTCTAAATAGCGAAAATAATTACTTTAAATATTTTTTAATTATCAATATGTACTATATGCTCTTTTCTTTTTGTAGTTTTACTAAAAAAATGCATTCTATATTCTGTTTTTATTCTATTAATTCTAAAACTTTTAGATTCAAAAGCTTGTCTTCATATTTCTACTTTAAAAATAATACTCTTCTAGTTTCATCAACACTACATCTCCGCAAATAACATACACTATGAAATTTTATCAGGAATGTGCCAAGTAAGTTGGTCAATAACTAACACAAAAAGATAAGGATTAATCCTGACCGTTAGTATAAACAAATGGTAATAAGAAATGACTTGGTCTCTCCTTCATTAGTTCTTACTCTAGTTATTACTCTATCATATATATTTTTAATCATATCAATATATATACTAGATACATGTTTTTTTTTAAATCTAATGCATTACCTCTCTAGGCACTTTATCTTAAGCTTTTTCTAAATCTATAAAAACTATATGTAGATCATTTCTCTTCTCTCTATATCTCTCTATCAACCGTCTCAAAATATATATAGGTTCCATAGTTGACCTCTCGGACATAAAACCAAACTGATTTTTAGATACACTTGTCACCTTTCTTAACCTTTGCTCAATTACCATCTCCCGAAATTTTATAGTATGACACATGAATTTTATACTATGATAATTTAAACAACTTTGTATATCTCTTTTATTCTTGTATATTGGCATCAAAGTACTAATCCTCCATTTATCGGACATCCTTTTTGTCTCAATAATCTTATTAAAAATTTAGTTAACCATCCTAAGTCTATATCTCCAAGATATTTCTATACTTTAATGGAGATATCATCCAGTCCTACGGCTCTTTCACTTTTTATTTTCTTTAGAGTACTTTTAACCTCATTAATCCTAACGTTTTTGACAATATCTATAGTTTCTATTATTCACTATATTTTCTACGCTACTCACTTGTCTTGTTATCATTAAACAATTTATGAAAGTTAACTCCTCTACCTCTCTTTTATTGCCCCATCGATCAATATAACTCTTTGATCTTCACTGTTAACACACCTAATATTACCTAAATCCCTACTCTTTCTTTTTCTAATCTTAGCAAGCTTGTATTTATCTTTCTCTCCCTCCTTAGATTCTAACTTCTTATAGAAATTCTCATAAGCCTTATATTTAGTCTCACTAACCGCTCTTTTTTGCTTCCTTCCTTGCTAGCTTAGATTTGTCTAAGTTTTTTTGCTCCTACAATTTTGCTGACTCTTTATATAATATTTTCTTCACTCTAATCACCTTTTGCACATTTTCATTTCACTGTCAACTCTTCTTATCATCTAATCTATAACTCTTCTTATCATCTAATCTATAACTTTTAGATTCTCCTAGCATATATTTAATCACATTCTTGATACAAGAAACATGTTATTCCACATAATATTAGTCTCATTATTTATATTTCATATATCTTCATTATCTTATTTTTAAAATACATTAAATTCTCTCCTTTTAAGTTCCACCATTTAATTCTTAGTCTCTTGTTCATGTTAATTTTTCCACTCCACTTTTTGATAGACATGTCTAATACCATCAACTTATGTTGTGTAGTTAAACTCTCTCCTGGTATGATTTTACAAGCTTCGTATGTTAATCTATCCATCCTTCTAATTAAAAAAAACTATGTGACTATTATGAAATCTATTTTTAAAGGTTATCAAGTGTTTATCCCTACTTCTAACTTGTGTGTTTGCTATTATCAAATCATACAATGTTGCAAGCTCTAAAATCGATTCTCCTATATCGTTCTTTATCTCCATACCAAAACCTCTACTATCCTCTCATATCCATTATTACCCTTATCAACATGCCCATTAAGATCCTCTCCTAACACAATTTCTCTCCTAACGAAATTCCTTGTACCGATTCATCTTAACTATACCAAAATTCTATTTTAGTACTCTTGAGCAACCTTACTTATGGTTACGCACTCATAATATTAATAACATCTACTCCTAATACAATTATTATTATTATTATTCTATCTCCCAACACTTTTTACATCTGCAACACTATCTTTTATTATGTTATCTACAAGGACTCCCACTCTGATCTTTTCTTCTCTTTTCCCATGTACCAAAGTTTATATCCAGTCTTTTCAATTTCTCTAGATTTTTCAACTATCTATTTAGTTTCTTGTAAACAAATTATATTTATCTTTCTTCTAAGCATGATATCTACTAATTCCATTGTCTTTCTAATAAGCGTACATATATTCCATTGCAATAACCAAAGACTCATCGGTGTATCTTCCATTGCAGTTATTTCAGTTTTCATTCTCTGATTTGTGTAATTTTACAGAAAGGTTTGAACATAGTTACCATCTATAATTCTTGGGATCAGTAGACCGTGCTAGTTGATAACATACATGCATACGATAACTATAGAAAATACTTGAAAATCTATCGCACATGAAGATGAGTACCTTAGATAAATCAGGGAATGCAGAGAAATTCCCTAGGATATTATTGGTCAAATCAGATGGCAGAGCGCTGCCAAACCAAATAACGAAGTTGAATCCATCATCGTAAACGTACAAGCCTTTAGGGTCTAAACTATGTGCAGTTAAAGCTAATGAACTTGAGGTCTCTTCAAAATCATCTGACGCCTGCAAACATGGATTCAAAACAAAAAACTGAATTAAGTGAGCTTGTCCCAAATATGTCTAATCACATCGTAGGTAATGGTTGTAGCATTTCAGTAAAAAAATCATGGGCAATCTTGAGAACTTCAAAATCTGTACAACAAATATATGATATAACTCAATTTATAATTAAGTATTTACCAGGTTTATTATATGCGGGTACGAACATATTATATATCTGCTTTAACTTTGCATTGAACCAAGAAAATGATAAAAAAAGAAACTTTGTGCCAAAATCTCGCTGGAAACACCATACACATAAAAAAAATTACTGAGGGAAATGCATATGACAAAGTAAAGAAATTGTTGACACTAATACCTTGATGAGGTGCTCATCCACTCTAAGCAAGCTTGGGTATAGAAGTTTAAGCATCCTGCTTACAGGTAAAATCATCATGCTATAACCAACAGCACATCGTTCATCTAGAGAAGCATCAGCATATCCACCACGAAGCGCTACAGACTTGGAAAGAGATAATGCATATATTGCCAAGAATTTCAAAGACTCTGGAAAGATCAGTCGCCCACCCAAACGATGGTGCACCACGTAGAGGTTGCGATATTCCTTAAGGCCCTTCACAATCTTCAACTGAATAAGAAGGCGGGAATCCTCCAGCTTATGGGACAAGGAGTTTTCAATTGCTGCAGTTTTTAGTATAATAAGAAAAAAAATTCTGGTTAGTCACAGGATAACCAATATAAGACAAACTACATATGAAATAGGAACTCACCAAGCCTACTTAACAGCGAGATAATGGCGCCAGTATCAGCTTGACGGTACATTTCACTAAGCTCTGTTACAACCGGTGCAGCTGCTGTATGAACTCTAATACGTCTTTCACCTGAAGAGGAAGTATATCTTGTGTCCGCTAAGGAAATATATAGCATCAGATGTTACTTGATTGGCTCCGTCAGAAGAACATGTGAAGATCTAAATATAGATATCTAACATAGATATGTTGCATGAAAATAAGTAGAGTGGAGGAAAAAGAATAAGACAACATGAGAACTAGCACGCGAACAAGATTGCAATGGACATGATTGGCTCCGTCTTTGACTTGTTATAGTAAACTAAAAGCCTAAACCCTACTAATCTTTAGCCCTCATTTACTGTAACCACAGTACTCTATTACTGAAGGTTACATCCTTCTTCATTTTGGAACTAAATTTATCTTAAATTTAAAAAAAGCCAGAAGCATATGATAATTCTTCCATTTGATCATGCCTAATATCAAGCTCATTTCTTTACCCTATATTGTATTCACTTTCAACTGATCTCAAAGAGTTATTGGCGACAAAAGCACGAGTAGAAATTATTACACTTCCATGATTGCTAAATTACCATCATATATCTTCACAAATAGATCCAAATATAAAACATGTGACTTCAGATTTCAGTACATAAATCAGAAAGTTCAGAGTATTCATTACGATTATTATTCAGTAAATGATGTATCTTCTCTCATTTATGTTAGACTTCCTATCAAGTTGGATTTCATCTTTAATTGGACTTGGTCTTCGTGTTTATCTTCACACAAAATTGGAGTAAATTAGGGCTATTATCTTTATCCCTTCACTATCACGTGTTACATGTACTCAAAGAAAGAAATGTTTTGATAATGAATTATTGGTATTGCTATTGCCAATGGTGTCCCTTCAGTTCTCTGCTTCTTCCTTAATATTCTCCTTTCCCAATATTTCTTTAATGATCTGCATTGACATGCCAGACAAAGAAATAGAAACCAAAGTAAAAGGTAATCGCCCGAAAAGCATTTTTTTTCTTCAGATAACAATGTATTCATAGACATATTCTCCGTATTCCCAAGAAAACATAAATCATGAGATAATAATATGAATGATATAATTTTATGGATATAAGCAATTGAAGAAGAAATAACGAAAGCATAAAGTCTAACTGCAATGAGTCAGAATTTGAAGAAAGGATACAGAAGGGCTACTTGGAAGTACACTGTTTGGGTTGTCATCAAGGTATCTTCCAAAGATAACTGCATTGCAAAGGCTTTATCGCAGTCTATGGCAGGAAGAGCTAATAAATCTGTAGACCTTAGCATAAAATGCCCATGGTAGGTCGTAAAACGCACACCTGAAATGACAAATAATATCCGATAAAAAAGATAGGATTTTCCAGGGAAAATATGTTGAGTGCCTTGAGGCTACCAGAAATATAAGAAAGTATAGAAACACACAAGCTAAAATAAAAACCTTTTCCACATCTAATGCGCATCACAGCTTCCCAAGCTGTTTCCCGATTGATATCTCTCGCCAACTCATGTCTTAACTTTTCCCCGTGAATGGATGCCTGAAAAGATGGATAGTAATACACCTGGCCACCACTATATTTGGCAAGAGATCCTGAAAAATTAGTAGCAAATTAATAAGGAATTGAAAGTATGCTAATCATCATTGACAGTTCCAGGATAGTCACCTAAAGAGGCTATATCAGAATACTTGTCACTAAAAGCATATATATCCACTGCTATTTGATTCTTTGTGAATTCAGCAGCCATTTGCTTGTAAAATGGATCTTCAGGAACCCTTAAGGTATGTTCTTTATCAGTTCCATATACACGAAGATCGTCACCACGCAATCTTAGGCGGCCAACACCCAGAGAAGGTAAAGTGCTCTGAAATACCAGCAGTTTCCCACCAAGTTGACTCTGCAGAAAGTATACTGAAGATTTAGCAGGATGCACTATATGTGAACAGTAACTTGTTCTTCTGAAATAATCAAGAGCTATCGAGTAAAAACACCTACCATAATCATGAATGCAGCTTTTAGAGCAGGGCCAAAGGCAGATTCTACATTTGTATTATCCTGGAACATACTGGGTAAGCTATCTAGGAATGCATCCGCAACATTCCTTGACTCAGACAGATTTACAAGAAGATCATCAGGCAAGGGTAAGAATATATCATCGAGATCTGATACCACCATCATTTGAGGCTGTACCAAAGAAGACTGGCAAAGGCAAAAGGATAGTGAATCAATAGTATTCATATTTCGACATAAATAACATATGGATAAAGAAGCCAGCTGCATCTAGCATTCAGACTTTTTGTAGGAGAAATTAACATGCCTTCAGACAATAGAAATGTAATGTGCTATCAAAAGTTAAGAAGCCAATTTGTGTTCTAGGAAAGCAAGGCAGCTCATCGAGACAAGACTTTATCGTTTTGGCGATAACCTGCAAAGACCCAATGTCACTAATCATGATGCAATCATGCAAATACACAGAATAACACAAATCGATATTACCATGCACGAGTTTAACAGAGACACTAAAGAATGTTCATAAATGGTAATACAAATCATGCATGGAAGAAAGAAATATATTATGTAAAGACTCTTACGCTGAAGACGGACAATCCTTACCTCAAGCAAACCACTTCGAGCAGCAGTTACTGAAACGTCAATAAGGAAAAAGTACAGTGGCGGCATTGGAGGTCGCACCATATACTCAGTTGGAGCAACAAATTCTACACTTCCCTTACAAAGCTCAGGCCTTTGATTTATATCTAATCTCCTGCCAGTGGCATCTAGACCACAGATATACTCTGCAGGAACTGGAATAGCATATTTGTATATGCATCAAAAACCACCTTACCAAAAGCTCAAGCAGAGTTAAACTTAATATAATTACACCACCGCCATTTTAAGTAAACTTGCACGGGTTAGGCATCACCACTTTGTCATATATTTCTTCTTTCAAGAATTGTGACATCAGCTTATCCATATAGCAGAATATGCCATGTTTCTTATATAATATTTTGTAATAAGCAACATTACTGAACAATACTAACAAATAGCAACATCAATGACATTATTTCTAGTAATGGGAAGTAAACGCTTCATCAAGGACTCACATGAGAGTGGAAATACTGTTAAGTGTTGAAACAAGAAGAAGCAGAAATAATGCTGCACAAGGAATCAAATGTAGACTAGCAATAGAGGAAAGATAACTGTGGTACTCCATGTGGTGCCTTTATTCTTTCTTAATTCTTGAATTCTTGCAGATATGGGTTTTCAATTACTTGAGGACTGGGAGCTACCAACCATCAGTTTCCCTCCTACTCCCCCCCCCCCCCCCCCTCCCTGTTATTATATTTATTGTATTCTAGCAACCTCCCAGAAATCAACGAGCAATCGGATATATCATTTTCTAATCTATAGCTTCCAGTGTTCTTGTTTCCTATTGCCTAACCAAAAGGATATACACAAAGGCAGATAAACATTACAGACATACATTCTCAACAAAGTTGTTGCAAACTACTAGGCAGCATTGCTTGCATATGAATGCCTGTCCTGCTTGTGAAGTTCAAATTCTCGTATCCTACAATTATCATGTTTTATTGTAAATTCAAGAATAATTACTAATGTAATTAGAAAATTTTAAATCTAATGCAATTATGCAAGCATATGATCCCTATTTTTAACAAAGACTAACACTGTAGATAAATATGTGTCCGGCAAGCGCATAGAGTACAATAAACTTCCTTCACATAAAATACACCTCTTACACTGTGCTTCTTTTTGAACATCTACAGTACATATGAAATATATAACTGATATATATCCAAGTCTGACTAGCAATTTTCATTATACAGTCAACTAAATAAGATCGGAAATTAACTAAACTGAACTGCACATGAAAACATTCAATCTAGCATGGATGGCACCAAAAAATATATCGCAGACAAAATAATGTCAGTACTGTACTGCAACAATCAGTTGGACCTTTTAGTGAAATGACTAAATGAATTTTGCAGGAAACATTTTGGTACTGTCGAGGGAAAAATCTTTTTCACCGAGATAACAGTCCAGTAAAATGAATAGTTTCTTTTATGTAAGATCATTTTCAAGCATGGAATATCTATTCAAAGAGTCCAGAATAATTAAACTATCTTCATATGCAATCAGCAACAGTACCTACAAAGATTTTTATTCATGATATTTGAAGTTATTTTAGTGATATATCACAACTCAAGCACAAGATACTGAAAATAAATAGGGTTCTGAGTGATGAAACATTGAGGTTTCTTTTCAAGCCTCTCAGGAAACTGTAGAGGAAAAGAAGAAAAAGGGTACGTTTAATTGCTTTTTGCATAGTATGCAGATTGACAATCATCATGCATAGATCATTAAAACAAGTGAAAAGTAATAATATCTATGATGCTTAATGCTAAATATTTCTGTTGTAAGTCTATATGTAAAGTACACCCAACTTACAAGCTTCTGAGGGTACTAGTATCGCAAACTATAAACAGGTATTGTTCATTGTCTCAGTGAATGATCAGAGACATGAACATCCTACTGCAGAAGGTTCAAATTCCCAATACCACCTCATAAAGGCAATAGAATTTGCAGAGAACTGATATATGAATGGACAAACGGATGCTTATGTTATATTGCAACAGACATAATTAGAAAAGAATCATGCTGGTAATATATAATGCGAAGAAGAAAGAACAGAGCATGTGCGCACCATCATTAAGTAAACTGCAAAGGTTGCAGCGCCACTTCCTTCCTGCATCTGTGAAAGCCACATATGGGTTCACATACGTTCGGCATCTCCTACATCTTATGACACCTGTTGCTCCAAAATTTACAATTGGTACCTCTTCCTGAAAGAATACCAAAAGGCAATAAAGTATTTATAACAAGATGGTGATACTTGAAGCGGATTATAATCACACTGTTACATCTGTGGCATATAGGCAGCATGCAGATATGTATCTGTGTATAACGGACAATTATAGGTGCATTTTTATACTGACCCCGTCAGGCGCTTCTGCCAGAGGATGAACTATGGCGCCAAGTGACAAATGCCACCTAGAAAGCAAAGATTGAGAACTTGGTATTGCATGAGTAGTCAGTCTAAAAAATCTAGGGTGACAGTTTAAAGGGTATGTCTCAAGAATGGAGGTTGGCTCCCTATCACCATCTAACGGTCTTGGCAGAGATGTTGGATCAATTCCGGCATCAAGCGACCCAGGAACAGACCCAACAGATAATGACTGAAAATCCTCTACAAGACCTTGAAGGCCACCTCCTATAGGAGGTCCGGCACTAGGGTACTGCATTTGTCCTCTAGTAGTAAAGCCAAAAGGAACTCCTGTAGATGGTGGAGGTGGTGGCATGACCCCTTGTTGGTAAGAGTGATAAGGAGGTTGCACTGCAGGAATAGACGTAGTTGGAAAAGCCTGTAGAGGTGGTTGGGAAGCCGGTCTTGGAGCAGTGAACTGTGAATCAGTCGGTGGCTGGTAAATGGTACTAGGATTTCTGTATACTGGTGCCTGTAAAGGTGGTCTAGTTGCAGCAAATTGTGACTCAGATAGTGGAGGGGGAATGTTACCTCTAGGAGGTACCAAGTTTACAGTTTGGGACGGAATGCCTGCTGGAACTGCAGGAACCTGGGCCTGGGAATGAAGTGAACCAGGAGGGGAGGCAGCTGGTGGACCTAGTGGAGGACCTCGTAGAGGTATAGCTTGGCCAGTTGGAGGAAATCTAGGAGGTTGTGGTTGTGGTTGAGTAATTGAACTTTGTGAGAGGTGAGATGATGGTGGAGGACCCAATGGTCCATTTGACCTAACAAACGGAGGTTGAGGAGGCCTAAAACCAGATGATTCTGGGACAGCCAAGGGCCCAGATGTTGAGAATGGCATTGGTGTTTGCAGAGTGCCTGGTGCTACAAAACCAACTGGAGGACCAGAAGATCTGAAAGGTGTAGAACTTTGTGGATGATTTGAAAAGGGTGCAGCAGGTCTTCCAGGAAAGTTTGTCGGTTTATCGCTCCCCTGCTGCATATTTGCTTCACCTTATTCAGCTAATAGAGGGCCTATCTGCGAGATACCATTTTAAACATTAGCCATGTGCATAAGTGGAGAAGAAAAATGCAATCTACAAACCTCAGATTACATTGTAAGCAAAAGGAAATCTACATGTAGAAGATATAAGATGGATATTAAATTGATAACTCCAATCTCTCTGTTTTTTTAATCATCAAATTTGGAAGGAATTGGGGGGGGGGGGGGGGGCCCCAGGGGGCGGATGGGGCTTGGGCATGCAGGGATCCTTGTAAGGTTCCTATCACCACTCCAGCAGGAGCGGAGGGATAGTTGAACTCCACTTATCTCGAGAATACTCATATAGAATGCAGGCATTGTCCTATATGTTGGTGTCTATGGTCCCCTCTTCATCAATAATCCCATTATATGAAACTATGTGATCTTTGAATAATGATAGTAATACTTCCAGGCGTTTACTTCATCAGCTAGCAAAGTAACTCTTGATGTTAACAGTTTTACCTCCCTTCTCTTGGAGCCATGTTTGCACTTTGGAGCAAAAAACTGAGCTTATCAAAGTCTCCATGCTCCAAGAGATTTTTATATTGTGCAGAAATATGGACACCAATTGTACTGTCCATCCTTTTCAGATGATTAAAGCCTTTCTAAGCACCAGGAAATCACCAATTTTTGAAAAGATGTTCTTTAGACATGTTCAATATGACAAGAACAAACTTGAGAGTTAGCTTGCAGGATGCAGTAAGTAGTGACAATTGCGAGAAATTTTTTAATTTGCACACATCACTGCCAGATGCATCCTTTTCTAATCACCTAAAAAGATACCAATAAATCTTGTAGCAGCACCCTGGCAAATTGGAAGTGGACCCTACTGGTGATTTTAGAGATTATAGGATATAAACCCCATTTAGATTACAAGTTTTATAGTGTGCATGTAATACATGACTGAAACGGAGATAAGGGACATCTTTTCACAGTCAGCGGTGATAAAGCAATATTTTACACCCAACAATGAGTTATAGGCACAAAATCCAAACAAACAAAAAACAACTTTCCATCAACATGGACTTGCTATGCAACAAAAAAGAACTCCAGAAAAGGCTTAACAAAGTTTCATGCTTGGCTGACAACCCAATATGGTCCATCTGATCTGTTCCTAAATCTTGGACAAAGAAATAATGAGAATAAGTGACTTGTTGTATAGCCTAGAAGGGAAGTTTCCATGTAGAAACCCTCATTGTTTAACCTCACGCCATGGAGAAGAAAACCTCCAATGTTCCATAGACTGAGATAAATCTCAAGCGTAAAGATAAATACTTCCCATGATGTAGATTGATTTCCATACACCATGACACAGTTTTATCAATATCTCTCGTTTACTTAGAATAATATAAATAATAATCATTCATCAGATACAATTTCATAAGATCCACTTGCTTTCAAGACAAAAAAGGTAGACTAAGAGAAATTTCTGAGCCCTGAAAATAGCCCTAATAAAACTGGGGCATCAACAGAATCTTTCTCAACATTCAAAATAAGAATCGCATAGCTTCCCTCTCTCATGGTGCAAATAGAAAAGTGTACCCAGAGAAAATTTCAAGTTTATTACTTTCATGAGTTATGTTACTTTTGAGATCTACCTACATAGTCAGGGCTCCAATCAACAGATGGTTAATCAAATTCACTTATTTTGTCTCTATCCACACCTGCAGCATGATCTTTGGCATTTGTGGTTTAATTGACTTCTGTGTAAAGCCCCTTAGTTCACTGATAGAATCCTCTACTCAAGTCAACCTACCCTTGCCTAATCCATAATTTCTCTCCCAGCAGAGTTTCAAAGCCTTTGAATAAAATTAATTTCACCCTACAAAGTTTATATGCAATATAGAAATGTTTCTATCTGGCTCTCCATCTACTGTCGTACTCAGAAGTCAGAACATGAATCTGATTCCCTGCAACCTTACCAACTTCGATGATGCGGCAAAGAGACGAGAGGGATCGGGAGGAAGAGAGGCAAGTCAAGAGCTTCAACTTAAATCAAGGACTTCGATTCAAAAACTAAGTCATATATTAGTAAATTATCAGTGTCTTCCGTTGCAAGTTAGTCCTGCCGGGATTGTTGCTACATGGTTGTTGCAAACATAATAGTATTTTTGAGAAATGTTGGAGATAAAATGAAAGGTATGTAGCAATGATAAAGCTCTCGTACCCCTAAAAATTTCCTTTCAGTAATTCCATTGCCATTTGGGTTTTCTTTGAGTTTTTTTTATGATTTTAACTCTCTTGTTTTGTAAGCGTACACAATCTATGATACTTCTATAATCATCTTCTTCGACAAAATGTTTCTCCCAGCCTCCAAGTTTTGTACATAAAGTTTGGAGATAAATTGTATCTTAGCATCCTTTATTTTGCACAATAGGAGTATTTTTGTGTTTTAAAGAATGTGTTTCATTTGCCTTTTTTCTCGCATTGGAACACGAAGATGAATGAATCTCGGTGTTGAAATCTTATCACCTTCCCTTTTTATTTAGACACTTTCCAGTTTTTAGAAAATAAGTTGGCTTGCTCTTTATTAGTTCATAGCATTCTCTCTCTTGCCCTTTTTTCCTATGGCAAAGACTTGAAACCAACTCATGGAATCGGTATTCTATCTTTATGTAGAGCGCGAAATATAATCAATAAGTCTAAAGACTTAAAGACTTCACTGTTATAAGTTTACTTAACAAACAAATGGCTCACATGACTATGATGAAGACTTTTATGTTGGTTGGAGGTTCACCAATTTGGATTGTGTGATGATATTATTTGGGAGCACATTCCACCTAAAAGGTCAAAGGATAGCTGGAATAAAAAACGGAACCCAACCAGTGCCACCATCTCTCTTTAACTATCAATTTGTAGGGGAATTAACTAAATAAAAAAACTCAACGTCGCTACTTATTTAATTGGATGCTAACCCAAAATGAGATACAACCTACGAATCTACAGCATCTTGTTTTTGGTGAGCCCGAGTCAGGACTTGTGGGTATGACCCAAATCTTTTCCAGACTAACTGCACATGCTGGATTACTCAACCTTGTTGGCTACAACCAACAGGTCAATTTCATGTTGAGCATCAAGGATCCGCAGTTACTGACAGCCAATATTGAATAATCCCAATTCTAGGACATTAGAAGAAGAATACAACTCACACATACTCACTTTGTAGCATGGACAAAAACTAATACCATTCTGCTTCAATGACCATGTCTCTCTGTCAACCTTAAGCATCCATGATATATATTCCATAGTGTCCGCAACAATCTCAAAGCAACTTGACCACCCATTGTCCATGATTCCACGCTCGTTGCCATAAGCTCTAGTGCACTTTTTAGGGCGATAGGTAGACTCATGGAATTGTTTGGAACACGCTCGTAATTGACAGACACCAATACTGGCCTAAAAGGTTAAACCACAATCACCTACTAGTTACTCCCTCTTCCATTTCTTTAATATCAAATATCTAAAACACCCTTTTTCTCATTAAAATCTCCTCGAATAATTACAATAAAACAAATCATTGGTCCTAAGTAGGTTCCACCTAGCTATTAAGTGGCTTTAGAATATCTCTTAAGATTGTTAACAATACGCATATTTGACAAAAGCAAAAATTTTGAAAATCCTAGCAACGCAAAGGTTCAAAACTTCAAATTTTGTTGAGATTACAGTTCTCATAAATAGGTTGCCCAATTTCCTCATCAAATTCTCCCCTCGGTCCCATCCACCGCTACAAGTACAAAAAAAATATTACTCAATCCTTAGCACATGTTCGAAGTTTTACTACATTGGAAGTGCATTTTAACTCGGTATTAGAGCAATCCAAGTTCAAAATTCATCATGCACGCATTTAAAGCGAATCATTAAAAAAAGGACAAAAAAGTTCAGTTTTCAGTTTTCGGCCCATGAAAAGGTTTCTCAATCTTCAAACCCACATCATCAAAGTATAAAACTATAACCCTCATCCCAGCTTCAAAGTTTCAGTGCAACGGTGCGATCTTTAATTTAACATTCACCTTAAATTTATTAACAATCAAGTTTCAAAATGTTGTTGAGATTGCAATGCTAATCAATACCAACACTCTTCCACAATCAACTGCTTGCCTTAATCCAACTCCTCAACTCCCCTAACGTCAAAATTTCTATCATATTCAACAGAAATCTAAGAAACCCAATAAACTACGGTAAGATCTAGCATCATCAACAAAACCCTGAAAGACAAACGAGAAAGGCGGCATGAATCAAACATCGCAATACCTCAAGCTGAAGTGGATCCAAGCGAGTCGGATCCGGATCCGACAACTGGAAGGATATCACCGGATATTTGGTGGCAGCGGCGGCGGCCGCCGGCGGAGGAGGAGAGGGGAGCAGAGAAATCGAGGAAGATTGATTACTGGCAGAGAATACAAGTAGTTTTGTACTTGACTGGGATCTGGGCTTATGTGGGTCGGATACAAACTATGCAAAGTTTGAGATCCGACCCCATCTAGGTCCGGATTCGGATCCATTCATCATGATCTAAAAGTCTTAAAATATCTACAAAATAAAAATCATGATATTTGAATATTTCTAACACATATTTTTTTAGGGAAAATTGCTTGGAGCAACCAAATAAAGTTGGGCTATGCATCCCCACCCCAGGCCCAAAAACCATAACCAAAAAATCCTAAAATTGAAAAAGAAGTGCATGTAACCCCCAAATATTGTGTAAATCCACTGCCCAATAAATCTATTCCCAAATTACCCTTCCCAATTTAATACTCCCATAGTCCCTTTCTTCCTCCTTGAGCCTTTCCTCCTTGAGCTGACCCGAAGAACACCCCCTCCCCCGAACACGACAAGCCCTCGTCATCCTCCCCCTCCGCCTTCGCTTTTCGTTCGAGAAAAACCCCTCGCGCTCCCTCTCCCTCTCGCTCTTCTTCTTATTCTTCTTCTACCTCCAGATCTCGAACCCTCACTCAGAAACGATCATCGCAGACGCCACCGGCGACGCCGAGGAAGAAGCATGTTTTGAAAATATTTTAAGGGATGAAAACGAAGACTTAGTTATTCTACAAACACCCCTCAAGATTTTGAGTTACGATTTTCTCTCAAAATATCACTGCCGTCAATGTCCAAAGGCATCAACGAAAATGGAGGAGCTAAAGATCACGAAGCCAGACGATTGGCACCTTCACCTCGGCAATGGCGATATTCTCCAATTCGTCGCATCTCACAGATCCATTTTCTTCTATTTTTCCATTTTTTGGGGATTTCTTTTTTAAATGGGAATTGGGTTTGATTTCTTGATTTCGTTCAGCGCGAGTGAATTTGGGAGGGCAATCGTGATGCCCAATCCGAAACTGCTGGTGACGACAACGGCTGCGGCGGTGGCTTACAGAGAAAGAATTCTGAAAGCATTATCGCCGAGCTGCAGTTTTGATCCTCTATTACGCTGTATTTGACGGATAATACGAAGCCTGAAGTGATTGAGTTTGCAAGTGAGTTCATTTGGTAGTGCTCACATTGTGTTTGTCAAAATGATTACCTTTCAAAAAAAATTTGTTTTTTTAGCATTTTGTGTTTGATGTTTTGTAGGAAGGAGTGGGGTGATTTGCGCCGTAAAATTGTATCCAGCTGGAGCAACTACCAACTCTCGGGATGAAGTTGCCGATATTTTTGGGAAATGTTTGCCGGTTTTAGAACAGATGATAGAGCACAATATGCCACTTCTGGTACATAGTTCACTAACACTATGCCCATTTGTATATTTTCCATTGATTGTATAGAAATTGGAAATGGGTTTTGGGGGATGTAATATTATTAATTACGTTTAGTTTCCCAGTTCATTATTGTTTAGACCCTTGTAATTGATCTGTGCGCATAAAGGAGTGGGATGTCTACTATGTTGTATGGACATGGATATTCACCAGTGAATATGAATGAAGGAAACATCATCGCAAAGCAAATTCTAAAGGTTTTCATGTTTGAAGTATTCATCCTATGTTCTTCTCCACTAACAGATTGATGAAGCTAGTGATCGCTATGGCTTCACAGCCAAGATGTTGGGAGCTTATTGGATCTATTGAACTCCTTTTTAGCAAAAAAAATAGAAATTTCATGCTGTAGATTCATGTGACATAGTGACATTATGGGTGATATATTTTGTTGTTATGTGACATTTTAGTATTCTATGTGACTTATGATATTGTTATGTAATATTTTGGTATTCTGTATGACATATGCTACTGTTATGTGACATTTTGATATTCTGTGTGACATATGCTGCTGTTATGTGACATTTTGATATTCTGTGTGACATATGCTGCTGTCATGTAACATTTTGATATTATGTGTGACATATGCTGCTATTATGTGACATTTTGGTATTATGTGTGACATATGCTGTGGATTTCTTTGGTTTTGCTCGTTTCAATGAATTATTGAATTACTCATGTTAAATTTGTTTTAAATTTTAGGTGTTAGAAGTTAGTCGGCAAGCATTGATGGGAGAGGAATTAACGAAAAACCCTGGCTTTGTCTCGGGGAGCGAATCGAATGAGGAGGAGAAGGTTGAGAAGGCAATGAGGCAGATGTGTGGGCTTAGATTGGAGAGGAGGAGGAGGAGGTTGAGAAGCCTTGATGGAATCTCTTCCAATGTGGTTATTAGTATAGTTGGTTTTGTGCAAATTTATCGTTGGGACGGTTAACAAAGTTCATCGGTTTGTAAAATTTGATAAGAAAATGGAAGTCAACTTGTTTACTTTTGCTATAAAATTATGTTTGTCCTTCATGTGACAAGCTATCTTAGAATTGCTCCAGGTGTCCTTTTATGGAAGTCAACTTGCTTATGTGACATATGATAGTTTCATGTGACATATGACGGTTTCATGTCACATATGCTGTTTTTATGTGACATTTGTTGTTTATACGTGACATTTGGGTGTTGTATGTGATATTTGGGTGTTGCTTGTGACATTTATTGTTTATAGTGATATTTGGGTGTTATATGTGATATTTGGGTGTTGTATGTGATATTTGGGCGTTACTTGTGACATTTGTTGTTTATGTGACATTTGGGTGTTGTTTGTGATATTTGGCTGTACTTTGTGATATTTGGGTGTTGCTTGTGACATTTGTTGTTTATATGTGATATTTGGGTGTTGTATGTGATATTTGGCTGTAATTTGTTGATAGTGAATGTGCTTATTTGTCACATGGCTGTAATTTGTTTATACATGACACATGGCTGTAATTTGTTGTATGTGATATTTAGATCTAATAGAGTCATTCCACATCCTCCTTCATCATCATCCCCTTATTCTTCTTTACCCACCAAGACCCAGGAATCAACAACCAACAACTCGTTCTTCAAATACTCCGACACTCCTCTTTACCTTCAACTCAAACTCTCCCTTTTCACCATTCCACCCTTGCAACCATGTGCAAAATCCCCGGAAGATTGTGCCAAAATACTCCGACACTCCTCTTTACCTTCAACTCAAACTCTCCCTTTTCATCATTCCACCTCTGCAACCGCGTGCAAAATCCCCGGCAAATTGTGCCAAAATACTCTGACACTCCTCTTCACCGTAGCATATGTCACACAGAACACTAAAATATCACATAACAGCAGCATATGTCACATAACAACCATAATTTTGAGCTTTGAAATAATAGAGTAATAAGACTTTTTCACACTTCGATCTAAATAAATTTACATCAATACTTAGTACCCAAACATAGATAAAAATGCCAAAGATAAACCAAATCAAATCCAATTATTCAAACACTTCCAAAATATTTGCAGGACAATCCACTTTTAGACATTCCCCTCTTCCAAGTAGTAGAAATAGAAGAAGAAGAATCAACACCATGTTTCAATTTTAAATCATCACATTATAGTTACATGTGTTTGTCTAATACTTCCACTCAATCAATGGCACATTATTACCCCCAAAGTACAAAAGATATACTGGATCGCCAATATCTAACTTCAATCGCAACTTCTTCCATTCACCACATTCGCATATTATTTGAGCAGCAAGTCCTGCTCCTAACATCTCAGACTCCCTTTGCAAGGCTTCAATATTCATTGTCTCCCTTCCCTCTAGGATCGCCTTGATGAAAAATATGCATGTATGCCACAATCATATCTGTAAAAATATCACATAAACTGCAGCATATATAACTGGTAATGAGAATATATCACACAGAATGTAAAAAAAATCACATAACAGCAGCATATGTCACATAGAATACCAAAATGTCACATAACAGCAACATATGTCATACAGAATACCAAGGTCCGCCAGGATGCAGTCCTCACGTGCCACCCCCTGCCTCTTGCCGCTGCTGCTCCTCTTTCTGAGGGCCTGCAGTTTCTCACATCACGTGGGGGTTTTGCACGCCCCGCGCTCACCTGTGGCCAAAACAGACAGCTTATTAACCCCGTCTGAAAGACAAAAGGACTGGATTAAACTTCTCAATTTTAATACTATTTGTAGCCTAAACTTCTGACTGTAATAAATTAACCCCAATCCGAAAGTCAAAAAAAGTACAAGATTAAACTTCTCAATTTTTAAATTAAGAGAGGTTTTCCATTAACCACTAATTGACATCCTAATTAATATTCGGGCACCTCCATGTTTGGAGCACCATGATTAGTAGGAAAGAAATATTATCAAAGAAAGCTGAGACATCAGTAACTTCTGATTTTAATTAATGAGCTTAATTGGTAACGATGTTCGGTGAGTGATTAAAAATTGGCTTGACAGAACGAATATTCTTTTACTTTCAAATTCCTCAACGCTGGAATCTTCGACTCTGACAAAGACTCCGGCAACACTCTGCCCACCTCAGCCACTCGAGCCGTCATGCTCGTCCGCATAAACACCCTCTTGTAGGGATACTCCGGCATCCGCTTCGAGATCCTCGAAGCCATCACCTCCTTCCTCAACACCAACATCACCCCCTGCCTCCCTCTCCGAGGAACCATCTTATCGTCCGGCGACCTTGTTCCTCTCTCCTACATCGTCGGAATGCTCACTGGACGTTCGAACTCCAAAGGAATCAGCCCTGACGACACCCATATCGACGCTGGCGTAGGAGAGAGAACGAGGAGACGGTGGCGTAGGAGTGGAGGTTGCGGCGTCGGTGGTGGTGGGGGAGGGGGAGGCGGTGGTGGGGATGGGAGGTCTTGGGCTAGATTAGGAGGAGGAAAGAGATTGGGTTTTAAATGGAGAAGAAAAAGGGTAATTTGGGAATGTTTTCTTGGACAGTGGGTTTTAGGGCTTGGTTGCACTTCTTTTTCAATTTTAGGGCTTTTTGGTTATGGTTTTTGGCTCTGGGGTGGGGATGCCTAGCCCAATTTTCTTTGGTTCCTCCAAGCAATTTTCCCAAATATTGTCTCTTTGGTTGTGTTATCATAAAACCGTTAATTTTACTATGACTTGGTGCATTAGTAAATACAACCCAATATACCTAATTTTTAGTTTACATGACATCCGAATCATATAGATCAAAATGAACGGAGTGGATCAAGTAAATTGTTTGCGCATAATCTAATATTAAATGCCGCCAGCGAGTACCCAACGCCACGCCACCTTCATGCTCAGCGCCGCCAACACGCCCGCCTGTATGAAGGCCGGAGAAGTTTCAAAAGTCCACTAGGTGGTATGATTTACCTTTTCATGAAGGATGATATGATGAAAAGTTGTGACCATATTTATTCAGATTTTCATAATTGTGGGATGTGTGGATGTATCTGTAATCACTAGGCACTAAGGAATATAACATCTTAAGTAATATATCTTGTTTAAGTTAAATTACTGCAACTTTGAGGTTAACCTAGTTTCCAATATGCTTGTGACGATCTCATATGATATTTAATAGGGAAAAATGCTTCCAACCCTCAAAATCCAAGAAAACATGTTTCTCCCCTCAAGACTTTGTCAACGGGTGCTTTGCCCCTAAAATAAAGATTTTGTTCTCTGAGCCCTCAAAACACAAAACCCAAGAGATTAAAATATGTAAAGACCATAATACCATTCTCTCTCTTTTTATCATGATGTACTGAGATGATAGTTGAAATAATTAATGAGGATTATTTTATTATTTTTATTATTTATTATTTTCGTTGTTGATGAGGGAAACTAATTGTTTGTATTGGGAGATTGTTAAAGTTACGGGTTAATTGTTAATGTTACGAGTTAATTAATAAGGTTACGGGTCAATTGTTAAGGTTATGGATCCATTCTCTCTCTCTCTCTATCATGATGTTACTGTGATGATGTTGAAATGATTGAAGGAGATTATTATTTTATTATTTTTATTTTTTTATTATTTTCATTGTTGATGAGGAAACTAATTGTTTTTGTTTGTATTGGGAGATTGTTAAGGTTACGGGTTTAATTGTTAAGGTTACGAGTTGGTTGTGAAGGTTACGGGTTTAATTATTAAGGTTACGGGTTTAATTGTTAAGGTTACAGGTTTAATTGTTAATGTTACAAATTTATTGTTAAGGTTACGGGTCGGTTGTTAATGTTACAGGTTGGTTGTGAAGGTTACGGGTTTAATTGTTAAGATTACGGGTTTGTTATTAAGGTTACGGGTCGGTTGTTAAGGTTACAGATTGGGATATATATGTATATATATTTTGAGTGGAATGAATATTTTGGGTCACTTGGCCTAGTGGTAAAGTTTGGGAGTTTGGACAAGAGGTTAGGGGTTCAAACCCCCACAGTCACAATATTTTTAAAATATTCGTTGTTAAGGATAATGGTTGATTGTGAAGGTTACGGGTTTGTTGTTAAGGTTACGGGTCTGTTGTTAAGGTTACGGATCTGTTGTTAAGGTTACGGGTCTGTTGGTAAGGTTACGGGTTTGTTGCTAAGGATATGTGTTGGTTGTGAATATTACGCTTTGGTTGTGAAGTTAACCTACGCAACAAATCCATAACATTAACAACAAACCCGTAACCTTAACAACCAACCCATATTATTAACAACGAATATTCTAAAAACCCGTAACGGTTTGGTTGTGAAGGTTATGGGTTGGTTGTTAAGGTTACAGGTTTGTTGTTAATGTTACGGGTTTGTTGTGTAGGTTAACTTCACAACCAAAGCGTAACATTCACAACTAACGCATATCCTTAACAACAAACCCGTAACATTAACAACCAACTCGTAATCTTCACAATCAACCATTATCCTTAATAACGAATATTCTAAAAAATATTATGGCCGTGGGGGTTTGAACCCCTAACCTCTTGTCCAAACTCCCAAACTTTACCACTAGGCCAAGTGACCCAAAGTATTCATTTCACTCAGAATATATATACATATATATCCCAATGTATAACCTTCACAACCAACCTGTAACCGTAACAACCGACCCGTAACCTTAACAATCAACCCGTAACCTTAATAACAAACCCGTAACCTTAACAAATTAAACTCGTAACTTTAACAATTAAACTCGTAACCTTAACAATTAAACCCGTAACCTTAACAACCAACACGTAACCTTAACAATAAATCCGTAATCTTAACAATTAAACCCGTAACCTTAACAATTAAACCCGTAACCTTAACAATTAAACCCGCAACCTTAACAATTTCCCAATACAAATAAAAACAATTAGTTTCCTCATCAACAACGAAAATAATAAAAAAATAAAAAAAATAAAATAACAATCTCCTTCATTCATTTCAACATCATCACATGAACATCATGATAGAGAGAGAGAGAGAAGGGATCCATAACCTTAACAATTGACTCGTAACCTTAACAATTAACTCGTAACCTTAACAATTAACCCGTAACTTTAACAATCTTCCAATACAAAGAGTTAGTCCCCCTCATCAAAAATAAAAATAATAAAAAATAAAAATAATAAAATAATCCCCATCAATCATTTCAACTATCATCTCAGTACATCATGATATTAAAAAAAAGAGAATGGTATTATGGTCTTCATATATTTTAATCTCTTGGGTTTATGTTTTGGGGGCTTAGAGAATAAAATATTTATTTTTGGGGGCAAAACACCCGTTGACAAAGTCTCGGGGGAAGAGAAGCACATTTTCTTGGGTTTTGGGGGCTGGAAGCATTTTTTTCCCTATTTAATAAGCTGTGATGGTTCTTCATTCTGTAACTGTGCATACCCCTTGACTCTTTAGCATCGGCAAATAGTTCGCATAAGTTAACGGATAAATTTTTGTTTTAGACCTCTTTAGAAACTTATTTGCAAAAAAATATATATTTCGAAAATATTTGCCAAATTCGACTCAGTTTCAGCCAACTGACTAAAACTATGTTGAATTTGGCGAAAAAACATCAAAAACTTCACGAGAGTTCAAGTCCCGTGAAGTTTAAGCCCACATTACTAACTTAATTAACGAAATAATGTGGGCTTAAACTTCACGACACGGGACTTGAAGTCCCATGAAGTTATGGATGTTTTTTCGCCAAATTCGACCCAGTTTAAGCCAGTTGCCTGAAACTAGGTTAAATTTGGCAAATATTTGCGAAGTATGTCGTTTTTTGCAAATAAGTTTCTAAACGAGTTTATTTTAAAAATTTGTCCTAAGTTAACTCTTTCTTAGTCCAAATATACTAAAAAATCCTAACATTCTAATGATATAAACTTTCAAGATTCCAAAATTCTTGAGATAAATTTTTAGAATATTGTTAACATATATGTATTTTGATTATTTGCTAGTAGTATTGGTTTCATTTTTCGCAAGGCGATTCGGGTTATATAAAGTCATATGAAGTTTTCTCATGGTTGGAACCTTGTTATAGGTAATAAATTGATAGTTTAGATGGACTCTTCACCAGTTCCCTCACATGAGTTGAACCTTGTTATAGGTAAAAAATAATATCATCAACAAACATCTCTATGGAGCAAGCTACTAAAATCAATATTTGTGATCCAAGTGGGCCCACTGCTACAAAGGGTCGACCAACATAAGCTATTAGAATCAAATCGGGACTAGAGAAAGCACAAGAAAAAGCTATTAAAAACAAAGAATTTGTGGATTTTGTGGCAGGAAGGGACATTATATAACAAGTTGTTCTTTAGCTAAGGTACTAGCTACATACATGATTTATTTTTTATATCTTTTATTTTGATGCAATTCTCTTGACCAAGTTGTATATCTTTGGTCTATTGTAGATGAAAAATAGTGCAAACGAAGAAGGAGAACGAGTACAAAGGAGCTAGTTGATGTTGTATAGACTTATTGATGTATTTTATATTGTATGGACTTGTTGATGTATTTTGGTTAAGGTAGACTTGTTGATGTATTTGTTAGTTTATTTCATCCTATATGGACTTGTTGATGTATTTTGATTAGGGTGGACTTATTGTTATATTTGTTGGTTTGTATGATGTTGTATGGACTTATCATGTATATTGTGAAGTATGTATTTTGTGTTTGATTAGTTTTTTTTTTTTTGCAAAACTATGTCATGATTATCTACAGAGAACCTTTACCAAGAGGGGAGGTTCTGCCAAAATTTCTAAGATTTTCATCAGGGTTTATGAGACCAAACCAATAGCTATGATTTTTGTTGTAGTATGTATTTTGCGAATTATATGGTGTTTTTTCAACTATTATTAGAAATTGTTCAACTAGGAGTATATGATTTTGACCATTGCAAATGGGATACAGGGGAGAGATGAATCAACAAATACTTACATTAGGATGGGAAATAGGTAAGAATTAAGTAATTCGCATTGAAATGTAATAGAAAGACCTAAATACAAGCTTCGTCACTAAAAAAATCATGACTTTGCTTTCTAATGTATTTGCATTTTTTCATTAACAACTTAAAAATACAAGTTCATTGTTCTTACTCAAAGATACAAGTTTCTGAAGTGATCATACTCTTTGCTCTCAAAAATACAAGTTTCTCAAAGATACAAGAGTACAAATGTTAGATATTTTGTTAAGAAAAGACAATTTTGCCTTCATGAATAGTAATAATTTTTTGTAATTAAAACATGTTTTAATTAGTAATTAAAAATATGTGTAATTGCTATATAATTATGGGGAACGTTACAAAATTTATGACGAACGTTACCGTATTAATTGCGGGTTTTTTTAACGTCTCATTCCAACACCATATATATATAGTCGTATGTTGAGCTCGGTTTTGGTAAGGAAAACAACAAGTCTCTTCTCTCCTCTTCATATTATTTCTTCATAGTATTGGTTTAATTTTGGGTAACTTTTTTCATCTAAGCAGAAGCTATGTACTTTCACTCGAGTACAAAGGCCGGTCGATTCCGAGGTTGTTACCGCTAGGGGAAATGTGATCATCTGTGCCAGGATGATAGGCGGGTCCTCAATCTTCTAGGGCAGTGATTACACGACTATTCCCAATCAGGTCAGATTTAATTATTTATTTTATTCAGATTTAATTTACATGCTAATTTAAGTTTATTTGATTTTTTCCAACAATCTAGAAGATTGAGAAGTTTATAGCTTTTGTTTTTAATCCGAAAAAATTATATTAAAAGTATTGTTCATCATTTTTACTGTTTATCCGGAAAAAATATATATTTCTTTCTGTTTAAAAAAAGAGAAAATTAATAATAGTTAATTTGTTGTAATTTGCTTTACTTGCTCTTGTTTATTTGTTAGCTAATAATTTAATTTAGTTATTATTAAAATAAAAAGGAAAATTTTGTTACTGTTCACCGAGGGTTACTGTTCACTTAGGGAGTTTTTCTATTTATTAAGCAATTTTATTATTGTTCATCTAATCTAATTACTTTTCCCTCCTAAAGTATTGTATTTACATCAGTCACAATAATAAATTGTGCTTAATATGACTATGTAATTGCTAACATAAATGCTCGAATGTATTATTTATTGTTAATTCCTTTTTGCTTTATCAATCGCAAGGAAGGAAACCATTACCAAATGTTTATTATGTGAATCCATTGTTAATTAATTTCCTGCCAAGATACATGAGCAATATTGCTAATATGATTTTGAAAAACTTCAATTCATTAATTGATGTATACCAAATTCATTGTGAACCAACTTAAAGAAGTCAATACTAGAGTTGGACTCAAGATTGATACTAATAGCACATCCATATCAAATGGTAAGTTGTATATTCTTAAACCCTTTTATTTGATAATTGTTATATTTCCATATGAAACATGTTATACTCAAGCATGAATAAGAGGACCGGAATTATGAGAATAATTTATATGCATAAATTCAAATTTAGAAAGTCTCTTTTGTAGGCAACCAATTTAAATTCGGAAGATCTTTTTGTAGGTAACCAATTTAAATTAGTAGAAAGCAAAGAATTAAATATACATTAAGAATCAAATGTAGAGAGATATCAATTTTATTATCTTTCTAATGTATTACAAAGTTGAAGAGAAAGAAGATGGGATCTTGGGTCTCCAGGCAATGTTCTAGAGCCCTCCTCCCTTTCAAAAAAAATAAAAAATATAGAGAACCTTGTCGTTGTTGTTTCAAATTCTAAGTCTCTCCCTTTTCAATCTCTCCGTATCTTTTCTCTCGTTCCTCTTTTTTTTTTTATCCTCTCTCCTCGAATGGCAAATGAGGTCTCAATTTATAGGAAAGACCAATGGGAAGTTATCGCCAGGTGTTTAAAATGGATTGGTGGGGGAGTTATTATAACTTTCTCATCAAAACTTCCTTATCAAGATTATTGCGTTCGTTTATCATAACGAACACTTTCTTTGCTTTTCGTTTTTTAAATGCCTATATGCTTATCTTTTATTTTTTTCTAACATAAGTGTAATGGAGAGCCCGTATTCCTTCAAGTTGAAATAAGGTTTATATGAGGGTGGGTATCCTTGAGTTAGATTTATAGCTAAGCCTTATGATCACATGACTTTCAAATTTACACGAGATGCTGTCATCCTCAACTTAGTTTCCATTTATGTGAGGTACTACACCTCACATTGATTTTGATTTGTATGAGGTACTATCCCTCATATTAAGTTTTATTGATCAAATTTGATAATTAGAATGGGAAGACGTGCCTCTCTGAATTAATTAATAGGGAAGGCTTACCTTCATTGGTTTAGATTTATGAGGTACTATCCCTCATATTAATTTTTATTGACAAAGCTTGACAATCATGAGGGGAAGGTGTGCCCCTCTGAATTAATTAATATGACAGCTCAGCATTTATTGGTTTAGGTTTATATGAGGTAGTATTCCTCATATTGAATTTATTAATAAGGCTTGTTGAGCTCATCAACTTTGACAACTACAAAGTGATGACATGCCCCTCTGAATTAATTAATATGGAGGGTTTGCCTTAATTGGTTTAGATTTATATGAAGTAATATCTCTCATATTAGTTTTATTTTTTATGAGGTACTATCATCCTCACAATAAGTTTTATTTATAGGGCTTGCTGATATATAATTTTTTTTTTGTGTCTACACAGATCAACTGCAGAATCAAGTAGCTCCAGTACAAAAGCTGAAACAAAGGAATTTGCTGAATTTGAGGAGATTTCTAAAAAGGATGTTCAGACAAGCCCTGAAGCAGTTTAAGAAGAACCAAGCACGCCAGAAGTGAGACGCTCCTCCAGAATTCCTAAGCCAACCCAGCGTTATTCGCCTTCTTTGCACTACCTGTTGCTGACTGACAGTGGTGAACCAGAGTGTTATGATGAAGCAATACATGTGAAGGATTCAGTCAAGTGGGAGTCTGCTATGCAAGATGAGATGGACTCGCTCATGTCAAATCAGACATGAGACTTAGCTGAATTACCACAAGGTAAGAAAGCTCTTCATAACAAATGGATTTACAGGATCAAAGAAGAGCATGATGGGAACAAGCGCTACAAGGCAAGATTGGTTGTCAAAGGCTTTCAGCAAAAGGAAGGTATTGACTACAATGAAATTTTCTCCCCGGTTGTGAAACTGACTACAATCAGATTGGTGTTAAAAATTGTAGTTGCTGAGAATTTACATCTTGAACAGTTAGATGTAAAAACAGCTTTCCTTCATGGTGATTTGGAGGAGGAGATCTATATGAATCAACCAGAAGGCTTCATGAAGGCAGGCAAGGAAAATCTAGTATGCAGGTTGAAAAAGAGCTTGTATGGATTGAAACAAGCTCCCAGACAGTGGTACAAGAAATTTGACAACTTTATGGCCAGCGACGGTTTCACTAGATGCCAAGCAGATCATTGTTGCTATATCAAGAGGTTTGACAATAGCTTCATTATTTTATTGTTATATGTTGATGACATGCTCGTTGCAGGATCAAATCTGCAAGAGATTATAAATTTGAAGCAGAAATTGTCAAAGCAGTTCGCAATGAAAGATCTTGGAGCCGCAAAGCAGATTCTTGGAATGAGGATCAAGAGAGACACGAAGTCTAGGACTTTGATGTTATCACAGGCTGAGTACATCAACAAAGTACTCTCCAGGTTCAACATGCAAGATGCGAAACCAGTGGGTACACCTTTAGGTGTTCATTTCAGACTTTCTAAAGAACAATCACCGAAGACAGAGGAAGAGCATACACACATGGCGAAGGTCCCGTACGCCTCAGCAATTGGAAGTCTGATGTATGCCATGGTCTGTACAAGACCGAATATTGCTCAAGCAGTGGGAGCTGTTAGCAGGTACATGAATGATCCGGGCAAGGTACACTGGGAAGCAGTCAAATGGATCCTCAGATATCTACGGGGCACCACAGGTAAAGCACTTTGTTTCAAAGGTGGAAAAACAATACTAACAGGCTATGTAGATGCTGATCTAGCAGGAAATGTTGATATCAGAAAGAGCACTACAGGGTATGTATATACTCTAGGAGGTACTGCAGTGAGTTGGGCTTCTCAACTGCAGAAGATAGTTGCTCTCTCCCCAACCGAAGCAGAATATGTCGCTGTTACAGAAGCCAGCAAGGAAATGGTGTGGCTTCAAAATTTCTTGGATGAATTAGGCAAGAAACAAGAAGACAATGTCTTATATTACGACAGTCAAAGTGCTATTCATCTAGCGAAGAATCCGTCTTTTCATTCCAGGACGAAGCACATACAGATGCGGTATCATTTTATCCGGTCACTTTTGGAAGATGGAATTTTGAAGCTTGAAAAGATCAGTGGAGCTCAAAATCCGGCAGGCATGCTGACAAAGACGGTGACTACTGACAAAGTAAAGCTGTGTTCAGCTTCAGTTGGCCTGCAATAGTATGAAGACCGGGAAGAGCTGCTGCATAGATTGAGATGTGAAAACAGATTAAAAGCAGTCTTCAAGTAGGAGATTGTTAGTCAAAGAAAGGGGGAGAAATTTTTTTTTTCTCTGATTGACCGAAGAAAACAGCCAAAGAAAAAGAAGGGGAGGTGCTGCTTATTTTGACAAAACGAAAAAGGCATCGAAAGTTTTCTTTCTTTCGGTGATTGAATGACAGGAGAGGAGAAAAACATGCAGACGGGCCCCACCGCGGGCCCCATCGCGGGTCTCATTACTAATAAAATATTAGTGCATAGTGTTTTTCAAATACTATAAATAGATCTCAAACTTTTAAGAAAAATCTCATCCCAGAAACAACTCCTCTTATAGAAGAGTAAGAGAGAGAAAAGAAAGGCTTAGAAGAAAAGCCTTAGTGAGTGAAAATTGTGAGAATTTTCTGAGTGGAACTGGGAGTGAGCATTTGTCAGAGTGTTTGTAATATTTCTTCCTTTAGTGAAAGATCTGCAGCAGCCCGTGGATGTAGGTAAGTTTGTGCCGAACCACGTAAATCTTGCGTGTCCCCCAATTTTGCGCATTTATTTTCGCTTTCTCTTAAATCTGGCACTAGGGAAATCTGAGTAATTCCCCAACAGAGGTAATGTTGGGCGTGGATGAGGGCAGCGTCGCTTGTTGCTCGCAGGCGTGGGCCTGTTGTCAGCGGCACTGGGCGTGGAGGTGAGGTGGCACCGGGCACTCGCCGGCGGGGTCGTGGGCGTAGATGAGGTACATCGCCACAGGGTGCTCACGGGCGGTGGGCGTGTTGACGGCGGCGTTGGGCGTGGAGGCGGGGCGGTGCTGGGCGCAGTGGGGGCGCTGGGCGTGGACGAGGGCAGCATCGCTGATCGCTCGCGGGCGGCGGGCGTGGGCGTGTTTGGCGGGACGGTGCTGGCGCTTGGTGGTGGCGGGGACGTGGGCATGGTGGCGGCAGCGCTGCGCGTGGCGGTAGGTGGAGGAGGAATGGGAAAGTGAGGAGAATAGAGATCTGAGAATGAGATGGAGAGAGATTTGAGAAAGGGGTTGGCGGGAGTGTGTGGGGGCCCCACCAATAATTTTAGTGTAGCTTTAAGATTAGATCTAATAAATTAGAATTTATTATGGGTTAGGGAGGAGATATTATCGGTTTGGGATGTGTTATTCGGGATCATCATGAATATGTGATGGTTACTACTCTATGGGGATCAGGAGTCCTATGTCTGTGGATCATGCAGAGCTGTTGGCTGCCCTGGAAGACATTCGCTTTTTTCGACGTATGAATTGGAGGATTTCAGTGGTGGAAATTGACTCTCTAAATGTTGTCTTATTTGTGGACTCTTCTTCTCCTTTTGCTTCCTTGGCTCCTATTGTAGATGAAGTCCGCGTTGGTCTGACTTGTGAAAACGGCGAAGGAATTGTGAAAAACGTGAAGAATAACCCAAAACAGACTCTACCACACCCTGGTGTGGTGTCTGCCATGGGTGTGGTAGAATCTGTTCTGCACCACACCCTCTGCCACACCCATGGTGCAGGGTGTGGCAGAATCTGTCCTGCACACCACACCCTCTGCCACACCCATGGTGCAGGGTGTGGCAGAGTCGTTTTTAGAATCCCAATCAGTTTGGGATTGTGTTTTGCTATAAATAGAGACACGTTTTTTAGGGTTTCTTGGGCTTGGTTTAGGCTTTGATTAAGCATTGATTGGGGGCTATTTGGAGCACAAAAAGAGGTATTTTTGAGCTATTTGTTTAGGGTTTTATTTGGAGAGATTAAGAGTTTTGTTGGTGAGATTAGTTTGTTCCTTCGAGTGATTTGTAATCTCAGTTTGTACTCTTTCTCTATTAGTGAAAACCCACCCCCTTCTTGCCCCGTGGACGTAGGCAACTTGCCGAACCACGTTAAAATTGGTGTTTGTGTTTGTGCATTGATATTTGGTTGAGTTTGGCCTTCTTGGATCGGCGCTTGTTTTGGTTCCTCGGTGCCGCCGTCCGTCTCAACATGACTATTATTGGATGCTCTAAAGTTTCTTATGTAAGGCGCACTAGTAAGCACATGATAAAAAACATACATCAAGAATATTTGTGTTCATCAAAGGACCGTTCTGAGTTCTAATTGACATTGTTCCGCTCATAAAATCTTAGGAATATATGATTTTAGTATTCCTCATGCTTACCATTATAAAATGGTGCCTATTGTTACTTCTTATGCCCCTCAATTCTCAGAAGTCATCTCAAATAGATCTCCTTAATTGATATTTTTTGTATTTCAATGATTCGTTTCAAAATAACTTAAGACTTGGCGGACCTAATAGAAAATTTAATATAATTTGAGGGACTAATTCATAATAGCTTAAGAATTAGGGGACCAAATACTAATTTTAATTATGTGAAGGACTAGTCTCAAATATGAAAGATTAAGAGACTAATATAGAAAAACTCTTTTAGTTATTTGGTGACTTATTTTTGCATTAACTTTGATGCTTCAAAGTATTTTTAAACACTTTAAACCCCAACGTTTCAATCTTATTTTCCTTTGATAATTATTTATTTTAACACTTTGATACTCCAAGTTTCAATGATATTTTCACTTTAATAACTCGGTCATATTCCGTTATATTTTTTCTTGTTAAAATTTTATCATGTCTTTAGCATGTGATTATCACGTAATACATTTGAATCAGTTTTAGCTAATCACTAAGCACGCGAGACAAACTTAACCAAAAAAAAAATCTAATGGGATATAGACACGAGTAACAAAGTGAAATTTGATTGAAACTTTAAGGTATCAAAGTGGTAAGAATACGTTAGGAGTACCCGAGTGAAATGAGATTGAAACTTTGAATATCAAAATAATAGGAAAATTCTTGACAGTATCAGAGTGAAAAATGGCAGAGGCTTTGAGGTAGCAAAGTAAAATCTAGCGCAGAGGCTTTGAGGTAGCATAGTAAAATCTAGCCTTATTGGTTGAAGATTCCCGCAATGCTTGCTTATACACCTACGCCCTCATTCACGTGAGTTACTGGGCTTAGCTAGCTCCCTAAAAAGGCTATTCCTGTGTGGTACTAGGGGCAACACTCCCAACCACAACCTCAACCACACCCCCTCTCTCATTTGCTAATAATAAGAGTGCCATCCAGATTGCTAATAATCTAGTATTTCATGAA
>BQKN01000852.1:42039-65186 GCA_022839385.1 Asparagus kiusianus
GGTTTACCTACTTAAGAATCGTTCTGACGTACTTACTGCTTATCAAGAAAATCCCATGTGGGGCCCGGTATACTGTAGCAAATGAGAGAGGGGGTGTGGTTGAGGTTATGGTTGGGGGGTGTGCCCCTATCATTTTCCATTACGCAAACAGGCCTCAGAGTTGCATCAGTTTTTTAATTTTTTTGACATCTATTCCTCTATAATAATGGGAGGATCCAAGATTTACTATGCTACAGTAAATACTACATTAAAATACTATAACATTGTTAATGTAGTGCACACAATAGGATCCAAATTCACTAGCCATGCTACATGGATTACTGTAGCACATGTGTAACACTGTAGCAGTAAAAAATATATTACCGTGTCACTTACAAAAACTGTGTTTAAATACAGAATTATTGTAGCGGAAATAAAAATAACGGAGGCCGTGCTTAACACGGGTGCACACTAGTAGCTAATGATGACAAATTCTCATTATCGGCCGATGAGGTCGGATCAAACCCTTAAAAATTTTCACAAAACTCCCGTCACTTTTCTTATCCTCCTAAACCCCCGACTTCTGGGGCGTCTTACAAAGCATCTCTAAAATTTGGGGTGTCTTGACCAGTGGACCCTCCTAACACTGTTAATGGTGTTTGTCGCCCATTGTGAAAGATGAAGTATCCAGAAATTAGGTGAGGAGATTTTGAAAGTTTGGGGCCTTTTGTGACATCCCAGTGTTCCAAGGGGGTATGAGTGAAATAAAAAAGGTAAGGGGGATTTTACGCGAAAAGCCCCGTTTTGTAAAGTTTGTCAGGTGCGGTGGCCGCGGCTGCAAGTTGGATACCCGGTGGGCCCCATTCTCACGCACTTTCCATGGGACCCAAATTTACAGTCTGATCTTTATGCAGTTCCGTGTCCCAAAGCTTCTCGAAAAGACGCATAAAGAAAAAGAGACGACCAAGCCCCAAAAAAGGAAAAAAAAAAAGAAATCCAAAAAATACTCAAAAATCGTCAGCCGCAGCCCTCAATTGGTGCATTTTGCAAAAAAAAAAAAAAAAAAAACCCATTTCTTTTGACTACGCTTTCCCCCAATATTTATTTGTTCCTTGCTTTTTGTTCATCTCCTTTAATCTCTAGAACCCAAATACAACAAACGATCCGAATTCAACCTGCGTTTCCTTTTGGGAGTTTGGATCGATCGAAAGAAAGCGCAGAGGTGAGCTTAGCTCATTTTAATCTGTGAGCTGTGGGTTTTATTTTATTTTATTTTATTTTTTTGCATATCAAGTATTTGAGGAAATGGGTTCTTCAGTTTTATTGTCTTTCTAGACCCTTTATTGCATAATAAAAGAGAGAAACTTTGTACGCGAACATTTTGATATGGTTCTATGAATTACAAAAGCTACGTCGGCTAAATTTTGAAGCATATATTTTCTTATCTTTTTCTGTGTTTTTCAGATCAATAAAAAGTTTTTCGGCCGGTTTAATACCCGTAGGAGTTTTTAAAGTTCTGCAAACAACTGACAAAATGAATTCGAGCTTACACGTGTTATTTTCCGTTAATTTGGTCGTATTCGGGATACCGATATAATATTGTAGGATTTTTTTTTCAATTATAGTTTTTTCCTCAAAAAAATTTATTATGCGCAGTTCGATGTACATGTCAATGTACTTTGCCACACCTCTAGAAACTTTTCTTAGTTTTGTACTTTATGGAAAGGAAGTAAAAATAGAAAGATGTGAAGTTCTCTAGTTGGATTTTACTTTTTATCATTGACGCAAAGAGCTAAATTTTTGCTTGGTAACTCTTAGAATATTATGAACTTCTATGTAGGAAATGATAACAGGGATTAAGGTGTAACCTCAAACACGTGAGGGGGCAACTGCTACTAGTTCAATCTGTGTATCTTAATATCCATAACCTAAAATGTAAAATTTGTAAAACTCACTCTATTTGTTGATTTCAAACACTCTTGTTAAATGGTGTGACATTAAAAAACAGTAAAACAAATGTTTTTTTAACTATAAAACTAATGTGACCAATTCTATGAGTAGTTTAGACATCTAAATTGTGTGATCTGTAGGTTATGTTTTAGAGTATGAAGATTGACGTGAAGTGCTTATAAGTCTTTTAATCAACAGAGCACATGAGAATACCTATTTACAGGATAATTACTACTTAACAATTTCATGGATATGGGTTATGGAGGCTTTGGGGTCCTTTTTATTACGCACATTGCGTGCAAGTTTCAGCTTAGCATTTAGCTTTCTGAGAACAAAATCCTATCCGTTTAACCCAGGTTTAGCTATTGAACTTATTTGCTACGGATCCTTTTGGTTACCTCTTACCATATCAGCTTTTGCATTTAGTTTAAAGTCAAAAAGGACAGATTTTCAATTACTTTGAGATCCACAGCAAATCAATTTTGGGGAATCCATCATGTGTAATGGGTGTTTATTAACTCCATTTGAGTCTTCCCTGAAATGTTCTACCCAATGCATTGTTGAACAGAATGACAACCTGTCTGTTGAATGGGAGTGCCAACTTGCAGCATGGGACTAATATATGCATCGGTAAAGGGCATTGGTACAGTTCAAAGACTTGCAGCCTAGCTTTCAAGACTTGTTTGCAAATTGATATATCAAGGTATGTCGAGCATATTATAATTATTATTGACATTATTGATTACCACCTTGCCAACTCATGAAGCGCCAACCATATGATACATAAGTTTATTTCTGTGAATTTGTTTGTGTTAGAAGTTTTTCTATTTCCTGTAAATTTTGTTCTTGCATGTCAATAGTCCTACGATAGTAAATAATCCTCAGTCTGTTCAAACTCCAACACCAGCGGGATTTTTCTTTAGTCCTACTATAGTATTCTCTCCCGTGAATACTACATGTCATATCTGAATATAATAGTGAGACAGTGATGAACTGAAACTTTGTGATTTTTCTTTTATAATTTAACAATCATTAAAAATTTGGGTTAAAGGCTTTGTTGTTGTTGTCAGTTGCTAAAAGCCTTGGATGTGGTCAACTTATTTTATATATTGGAATATTTTGGTGGCATGAATATAGGGGAGCATGTATTGCCATTTCATATGGTGTTTGTTGGCTTATTTCCAAGTTGTCACCTATTTAATAGAAAATTTATTATACAATGTTTGAAGGAATGGAAAAGGTGAAGCAACAAGAGGATTGTAGTGTAGGAAGATACTGAATTCGGTATCTCGGGTTCTTGGATGACAGATCTGTTGATGCTTGGAAATTTACTTCTCTCACAAAGTTCATTCCAGAGTTGCACTGGTCATTTACACGCATCTCAGATACTTCAGATATATTTCGTTTTCTTTGAAAGAAATGAACATGCATCTTATATTTTAGTAATAGTTTATATTGTATGTTTTCATAAGGGGCTCCCGATGTCTACAATGGATGCTTTAAAAGATCGAGTTGTCACATCAGACTATTGATCCCTATCATCTAAACCTCTTTCCCATCAACATGGAATAAGCTCTAGAGAGCACCCAAATGTTGAAAATCTATACAAATAATTGAGCAAGTTTCATGAGTAAATCAGATATTAACCCTCCATGAACTGATGACTCATGCCAAGTTCCTACAATATGCGTACTATATGCCTCAAGTAATCTAGTAGTCACATCAGATGATTGATTCTCATCATCTAAGTCTTTTCCCCATCAACATGGGATAAAGCTGTAGAGCACACCCAAATTCTATGCAAAGAATTGACCAGTTTCACGATTGACTGTAAATCAGAATTTAACCCTCCTTGAACTGTTGACTGATGCCAAGTTCTTAACCAAGTTGCAATGTGGAAGAGCACATCATGCCATACAACCTATGTGTGCCAACTGTCGGATGAATGAACCTATTTCTTTGACCATATTACAATAATAATCTTGTAAAGTCGCATGTTTCAGATAAACTTACGTAACTTAGTATAATATCATATTTTTTGTATGATTTATTTGAACTGTTAGAATATAAAATTATAATCCTTACCACAACTTTGAAGTTTTGGCATGGTGGCATGGTCCTTTGACATGGTATTTAGAGCAAATCCATGTTCGAATCTTGCTAGCGCCGAATTTCAAAGTGCATTTAACAAAAAAAAATGACAACAGTGAGTGAGCCTAGGTTTCTGCTGACCTACAGGAGCATGTTAGGATATACAATATAACTCTCAACCCTCGCTGCAACTTTGAAATTTTGGTGTTGTGGTAGGGTCTTTTAACATGAACCATGTGAAGGTCCGGTTTTATTTTTCAAGTTGTGGATGATTCCACATCAAGGTTCCAGTCTCAATATAGCTCATTGGAGAGTAATAATGTTCTCAATATGAATTTGATGGCTGTTCTCATTGTAGACAACGGGATAACGAGAAGGCTTGAAGTATCTTCCAGTGCCAATACATATCAGCTGTATCGGATTACTTTTAAGCATGCTAAAAACGTCCAGTTGATGCCAGCTAGATATCATAAAAATTGACCATTGACTAATAGATTGAGGTAATGACTGGTAAATGAAATATGAGATCTGAAGTACCAAAAGTTGATTTGATAATGTCATACCGGGGAATATAAAAAGAAAAGCAAACGTAAAGCTTGGATTAAAATAGGTTGCTCTATTTGCCTATTTCTAACCTAAAACTGTTGGAAACTCCCGATGCTGGTACCAATAAACCATAGCAACTCATATCGAGATTTTAATCCTTGGACAATACAATTCTCATTAACTCAATGCAGGACTTATGTTTTACCTTTTACATGCATTAGCATAGAGAGGCACATAAACAGGGAAATTAGAGTAATGTCTCCTCTCTGATGTTAGATATTCACAAGTTCAAGTTCCATAATCATAACAGGAGGAACTTCCTTCCCCCTACTTGGTGAAATTTTGTGCGTGTGTTGGTTTGGGGGGAACTCCGCTAGTGCTGTTTGTCAGTACTGCCTGTCCCAATCCAGGATAAAGGATGATTGTGTTAGGTAGCCATCAGCCAGTGTAAAACATAGTCGGATGCATATTTAAAATGAATCCTATTATATACTCATTGGGGCGTCCCCATCGCGACACGTTACATCAATCCCATCTCGATGTAATGATAAGTAAGCAATGGTGGTTTGCTAGGGCGTACACCGGAAGTGACACATTACATCGATGTCACCCTGGTGTAATAACAAGCAAGGATGTTCTAAGAATTTACAATCCTTTATAGGATACCTAATAGTATTAGGCATAGACTAGAACGGTCTAAGAGGGAAAATGGTAGAAGACTTTTACAAGAAAATAGAATTAGATCAGCTACTTGGAATATAGGTATACTTACTGGAAAGACAATAGAATTAGTGGATGTCATAATTAGAAGAAAGATAAGTATAATTTGTTTATAAGAAACTAAATGGATAGGTGAAAAATCTAGAGAAATTAAAAAGACCGGATATAAACTTTGGTGCACGAAAAAAGAGAAGAATAGGAATGGAGTGGGAGTTCTGGTAGATAATATAATAAAAAAAGTGTTGTAGATGTAAGAAGAGTTAGAGATAGAATAATGCTAATAAAATTATCTTAGGTGTAGAGGTTATTAATATCATTAGTATTTACGCACCACAAATAGGCTTGCCCAAGAGTACTAAAAGGGAATTTTAAGATAGATTAGATGAATTAGTACAACGAATCTCATTTAGAGAGAAATTACTTATAGGGTGGGATCTTAATGGGCATGTTGGTAAGGATAATAACGGATATGAGAGGATACATGGAGGTTTCGGTATGGAGATAAGAACTATATAGGTAAATCAATTCTAGAGTTTGCAATATCGTTTAATTTGATAATAGCAAATACATTTTTTAGAAAAAGGGATGAACACTTAATAACCTTTAAAAGTGATTTTAATAATAGTCAAATAGACTTTTTTCTTACTAGAATGACGAATGGATTAATATGCAAGGATTGTAAAGTTATACCAGGAGAGAGTTTAAGTACACAACATAGGTTGATGATCTTAGACATATCTATTAAAAAGTGGAGTAGAAAATCTAACGTGAACAAAAGACTCAGAACTAAATGGTGGAATTTAAAAGGAGGGAATTTAATACATTTTAAAGATAAGATAATGAAAGAAGATATATGGAACATAGATAATGAGACTAATATTATGTGGAATTGCATGTCTTCTTGTATTAGGAAAGTGACTAAATATATACTAGGAGAATCTAAAAGTTGTAAATTAGACGGTAAGGAGAGCTGGTGGTGGAATGAGAGTATGCAAAAGGTTATTAGAGAGAAGAAAACCTTATATAAAGAGTGATAAAAGTGTAGGAGTAGGGAATACTTAGAAAAATATAAACTACTAAGGAAGAAAGCAAAAAAGAGCGGTTAGTGAGAATAAATACAAAGCTTATGAAATTTTTTATAAGAAGTTAGAATCTAAGGAGAAAGAGAGAAAGATATATATAAGCTTGCTAAGATTAGAGAAAGGAAGAGTAGAGATTTGGGTAATATTAGGTGTATTAAAAGTGAGGATCAAAGAGTTCTAGTGACTGACAGGGAAACAAAAGAGGGATGAAGATGTTACTTTTATCAATTGTTTAATGATAACCAAACAAGTGAGCCAAATGGAGATTTTGATCATATAGTGAATGATAGGAACTATAGGTACTATTATAAAATTAGGATTAACGAGGTTAAAGATGCTCTAAAGAAAATAAAAAGTGGACGAGCCGTAGGACCGGATAATATCCCTATTGTAGTTTGAAAATGTTTTGGAGATATAAGCTTAGGATGGTTAACTAAACTATTTAATAAGATAATCGCGACGAAAAAATGTCGGATGAGTGGAGGATTAGTATTTTGATACCGACATATAAGAATAAAGGGGATATACAAAGTTGTTTAAATTATTGAGGTATAAAATTCATGAGTCATGCTATGAAACTTTGGGAGAGGGTAATTGAGCAAAGACTAAGAAAAGAGACATGTATATCTGAAAATCAATTTGGTTTTATGTCAGGGAGGTCAACTATGAAACCTATACATATTTTGGGACGGTTGATGGAGAGATATAGAGAGAAAAGAAAGGATCTACATATGGTTTTTATCGATCTAGAAAAAGCTTATGATAGAGTTCCTAGAGAGGTAATGTGGTGGGTGTTAGAAAAGAAATATGTATCTAGTATATATATTGATATGATTAAAGATATGTATGATAGAGTAACAACTAGAGTAAGAACTAATGAAGGAGAGACTAAATCATTTCCTATTATCATAGGTTTACACCAAGGGTCAGCTTTAAGTCCTTATCTTTTTACATTAGTTATGGACCAATTTACTAAGCACATTCAGGATGAAATCTCATAGTGTATATTATTTGCTGATGATATAGTATTAGTTGATGAAATTAGAAAAGGTGTTATGTCTAAAGTAGAAGATGGAGACAAGCTCTTGAGTCTAAATGTTTTAGAATTAGTAGAACAAAAATAGAATATATGGAATATATTTTTAGTAAAAGTAGGAAAGAAAGAGAGTCTACGGTACATATTGATAGCTAAAAAAATACCTAAAACTAATCATTTTCGCTATTTAGGATCTATTATTAGGCATGATGGTGAGTTAGAGGATGATGTTGTGCATCGAATCAAATCGGGATGGTTGAAATGGAAGAGTGCTTCAAGAGTCTTATGTGATCGTTGAATACCAATGAAACTAAAGGAATTTTTTTTAGGACGGTTATAAGACTATGTTTTATGGGTCAGAATGTTGGACAATTAAAAAATATGTTTAAAAAATAAGTGTAGCAGAAATGAGAATGTTGCGATGGTCTTGTGGGTATACATTAAAATATAGGATAAGAAATGAGTGCATCCGTAGTAAATTAGAGGTTGCGCCTATTGAAGATAAAATGAGAGTGAATAGATTAAAATGATTTGGTCATGTACAAAGGAGACCCCTTAGTGCACCGATTACGAAAAGTGATAATATTAGAGTTAATGGAGCTAAGAGATCTAGAGGTCGACCTAGAATGACTTGGTTAGAAATAATTAAGAAGAATATGATTAAGACTAACGTAACGGAGGAAATGACCCGTAACATAATAGAATGGAAAAATAGGATTCATGTAGCTTACCCCAAACATTTGGGATAAAGACTTGGTTGTTGTTTGTGTTGGTTTGGGGGGTGGGGGGCGGGGGGTTATCAGCCTATTTCTCTAATGACCAGTATCTTTCATTCCAGGTCTTATCCATTTAGTAAACAAGAGTTGCTCTTGGCACATTTGTGAGAATGCATTTTCCTCTTTATTATTTGAAAATAGTCCATAACTATGCATAAGATAAATTCAAAGTCCATTTCATATATGCCATCTGGGACAACAAACATTCATACATACATATATCATGCATTTGGAACAGTAAGCACACATCTATCTCCCTCCAAACTGTGTCTTTTAGCGATCTTCTTTCTTCATGATAATTTGTGTATAACTTTCTTTTATAGGCCTTTACGATACATCTTCTTTCCCTTACAGTACTAGAAATATTATTGTTATTGCTTCAACTAATATTTCCCAAAAAGTGGATCCCACTCAAATAGTTCCGAATAAATTAAATACATGCATTAAGATACGAAGGCTTATTATTCCACAACTGTGAAAGCACTCTTTCATTCTTTCATATACTAGGGGATTTCACTTGGAAAAGAAATGTTGTATACTAACGGATTCGGGTCCATGACCATGCGTTCCAATGCAGGAGATGTTGTAGTAATTTAGGATTATGGGAATGATTCATCCGTGTATGATTATATTTTCCTGCAGCCAAAAAAAGAAAAATCTCTTGCTAACCTGATTCTTTTATAGTTTTTTTGAATTAGGCCAACTATAATCTATAACTTTTTTCTTTTGCTGAAGTAATGTTCTGGAATAAGCTCTCAGAAATTTCAATATATAAAATTTAAATGCTGAATATGTTAAGCTAATCAATTCTTGTTAAACTTATGCTGCATCTATGTTAGGTTATCTGCAGCATCGCAGTTCTTATGTAGCAAGAGGCATGGCTCTCTCAAGGCACCTCTCTACCAGAGAAAGGGCTCCTCCCAAACTGTTACTGTTTCATGCATGCAAGGCAACACAACAAAATATTTTGACTTTGTGGTTGTTGGCAGTGGTGTCGCTGGCCTAAGGTATGCTCTTGAAGTTTCAAAACGTGGATCAGTTGCTATTATCACTAAGGCCGAGCCTCAAGAGTGCAATACAAATTATGCACAAGGTGGTGTTAGTGCTGTTTTGTGCCCTTCAGATTCTGTTGAGAATCACATGCGTGATACTATTGTTGCAGGGGCTTATTTGTGCGATGAGGAGACAGTTAGGGTAAACTTCGTCTTATGGAATTCTCTTCCTTTATCTCTAATGAATAACATGTCTTTAATTATTTACTTATTGTATTTCTTCTTGTTGCGCCTTTATTCTATAATTATTTGGAGAATGAGGGTGTATCCCAGTCAGATGAATGATATGGTATAGAAAGAACACTTAGCGTAGCAGGTTTATTGAATCTGAGATTGAAAATCCTTCGTGGGCTCTATTCATATAAATGATACTATTGGTCTTTGATTCATGAATATGCTACAATAAGGAATTGCCATCTTTTACTAAAATTGCTTGCTTAGAATGTGATGGGTGAATGTTTAAAGAGAACAAACAGTTAAGGTAGACAAAAACGTCTTTTATCTGTCCAACTATTTATCGGTTTTATACGTGTAATCACATATGGAGAATGATGCTAATGAAGACCAAGCCCTAGAAATTTTTGTGTTACTTTTCATTCATAAGTATATATGAAACCAATAGTGCGTTGCACAAAGAAAGATATCATTCCTTCGTTTAGGAAAACAATATTACTTTCTTTACTGTTATGAAAAACATAAGCCTCTATAAGCCATAGACATGCTCTGGAAAGATGATACTAAAGAACATGAGTAAGTTCCAGTTTAGTAACCCTTTCCCTGGGAAACATTTGCACCTCTAATTTTAGCTTAATGGTGACATCGTAATGAAATTTTGAATTACTGTATCTTTTAAGTTGCATATTCAAGTTTCTATTACTTTTACCGAGTCACTGAAAAAACCACCTTCATCCTCTATTTTGATCAACTTTGTGATGTATTGGGAACTGAAAACTTGCACCAAGTTTATGCAGGTAGTTTGCACAGAAGGTCCTGAGCGAGTGAAAGAACTAATTGCTATGGGTGCATCATTTGATCATGGAGATGATGGAGAACTGCATCTTGCGAGGGAGGGGGGACATTCTCATCATAGAATTGTTCATGCTGCGGACATGACTGGGAGAGAGATTGAGAGGGCACTATTAAAGGCTGTGGATGATGATCCAAACATATTTATGTTCGGGCACCACTTTGCAATAGACCTACTTACCTCTCAGGTTTTTTTTTACGTACTGTTTTTTATCTAATATCTGGAATAAACGACAGATACATACTTTCTTTCCCCCCGAATCTTTGGGATTGGCTACATGAATCACTTCTCTCCATTTGGCCATCTCCTCTCTTAAATTAACAGCCACTGATCTAGTATATAATATTTCAAATGCTTTTTTAAACAGAAGGGAACACTATTGGAATACCAATTGGATTGCAGTAAATCAGAGTCGATGATTGGAAAATATGAACATAATTGTTCTAGGAGGGATGGAAAGGAATATATGGATCAAATATGATCTTTGCATTGACTTCCCTAGATATATCTATATTACATGAAACTGTGCAAGTCAAAATGGCATGCGGATGGAAAATTTCAGTACTTGGAAGTCATGGAATCTGAGAAAATGTCATGTCGCATTGAACGGAAAATATACAATATAATCATAATTTTCTTACAGAAATCACTGGAAAGTACTTCATCTTTATTAACAGTTGGAAGGCATATCTATTGTACATTTACCTCTTATAACCAGTACAAACATGCATAGTCTTGGCTGGTGTGTTACTTACATATGAAGCTACCAGGTTGTTAGTTATGATCTATGTATGTTGATTATTTGGGTGGATGTGTACCACGTCGGTGACACACCTGTCAGAGTGTGGAGGCACATTCCTCTATCTATTTTGTTGTGAACATGAGTTTTGGGTCAAAACAATATTAGAATCACCTGAGACAATTTATCTGATGATTTTTGCAGGATAAGATGGGAATTAATTGCCACGGTGTTGATGTGTTGAATGTGGAGACACAACAGGTTCTATTACTGACTTCATTAATTTCTTTTACTCACCAATTTCTTTACTTTCCTGTATTATATGCTCAGTAATATTCTATCACTCGAGTAATTGAAGGGGATCTATGGTTTTTGGAAAAAAAAAATGTGCTAGGTGTTTCGGTTCCTCTCTAAGGTGACATTGCTTTCTTCAGGTGGAGTTGGACATATTTACCCCACGACAACCAATCCACCGGTATCCTTCTACCTACATGTTATTACTAGAATATATCTTCTGCTTGTCAGTTATCATCCCTCTGATTTAAGCGATAATTATACATGTATAGGTAGCTACTGGAGATGGCATTGCAATGGCTCATCGTGCTCAAGCTGTTATCTCCAACATGGAGTAAGTCCATGCTCTTTTTTCATTGATAAAGAATTATTTTCTTTATATTTATGGTAAACCCCAGAAATTGAGTTTTCATCGATTTTCTTTTTTGGAAATTTCAAATGTGTAATTGATTGCTTGGTTGCATTAAACAGAGTCAGATGTAGTTATTTCAAATTTCTAGATATTTCAAATTTCAAGTTATGTTACGCTCTTCTTGCCATGACTTATTTTTTACTCGGAAATCATTATGGACTTAAAAGTTTTTGCCTCGCCCTCCAAATACATGAAACATGCAGCAATATGTTTCTGCAGTTTACATTTATAACCTTTCATTGCACCCTTGTGTGCATATTAACCACTCATCTCTGAAGAGGACTAGGTCAATCGGCTATCTTTAACAATATCCAAGATGCATGTATTGTAGATCAAATTTTATAATCTGTTTCTGTGAATTATAACTCCATAGCGTTGGATGTGAACTATTATAATTCAACTGCTTTGAAATAAAATGTCAGAGATATTTTCTACATATTTTTATCTTGCATCTTATGTTGTTAAAATCAACACTTAGAATTTTCATAAAATCGAATGATTTTATCCCTATTAAAGACACAGAAAATCATTGGAAATTTCCTTTCTGGGTAATCCATATGTATCATGTCACACCAATGGTCAAAATCGTTTTCCCTGAATGTTCTTTTCTTTCTGTCTTCAAAGATTCGTGCAGTTCCACCCAACAGCTCTTGCTGATGAAGGCCTCCCCATCAAACCCACTAAACCACGAGACAATGCGTTCCTCATCACTGAAGCTGTCCGTGGCGACGGTGGCATTCTCTACAACCAGTCCTTACAGCGCTTCATGCCACTATACGACTCCCGTGCAGAACTAGCCCCTCGCGACGTCGTTGCACGCAGCATTGATGATCAATTAAAAAAACGCGGCGAGAAGTATGTTCTTCTTGATATCAGTCACCGCCCTCATGATGCGATCCTATCCCATTTCCCCAACATTGCATCTGAATGCTTCCGTTATGGCCTTGACATCACTCGTGACCCTATTCCTGTTGTGCCTGCTGCCCATTATATGTGTGGTGGTGTTCGAGCTGGGCTCCATGGAGAGACCAATCTTTCTGGGCTTTTTGTTGCTGGTGAGGTTGCTTGCACTGGCCTCCACGGTGCCAATAGGCTAGCCAGCAACTCTTTACTTGAAGCACTCGTTTTTGCCCAACGGGCTGTTGAACCCTCAATCAATTATGCTACTGAGTCAACTGGTCCAAAATCAAGAATCTGGGCTCATCCAGTTCTTCCAATATCCCTCAAAGAGGATAAAATAGAGGAGATTAAGCAAAAGACGAAGGAAGTGAGAAGAGAGTTACAGTCAGTAATGTGGGAGTTTGTCGGTATTGTGAGGTCTACACAGAGGCTAAAGACTGCAGAGTGGAGGATCTCGGAGCTGGAGGCAGAGTGGGAAGAGTTCTTGTTTCGTCGAGGGTGGAAGCAAACAATGGTTGGTGTCGAGGCTTGTGAGATGAGGAACCTCTTTTGCTGTGCAAAACTCGTCATCAGTAGCGCACTTGCAAGGCAGGAGAGCAGGGGATTGCATTACACAGAAGATTTCCCATATCTGGAGGAGAGCAAGAGGAAGCCAACAGTTATTTTTCCTGCTTCGCTGCCAGCAGCGAAGGCAACATGGAGTTAACAGCAAGTTCACAAGCAGTTGTATTGCTGATACATGTGATATACTAAAGTATATATATAGATCGCATTCTTTAAATTATTGCTCAAGAACTCAGATTCTTTTCTTGAGATTATAACAGATGTTGCGTTTTTAATTTATGAGCTTCATTTGTTATTGTTAACACCTGGAGAGCATAATTGTTGAACATTACACCAATCAGATCTTGCATGGGTTGCTGTAAAACTGTACATTGTATTCTTAAGCACTCATGCAGCCAATACAAAGTTTTGTAAGCTATTATTTCATCTTTTCCCGCTCCGTTTGTTCTGAGTGATTATATATTTATTTATGAGAATGAATATACAAATAGATATCAATTAGAGCTCAAGTTTAGCTGCCCAAGTGCGTTGTGTGGATACTGCTATGTCTGATATTATGAATGTGATTTATGTAATTTTTATTTCCAATAACTTAGATGCTTTAAATAGTTGCTCAAGGACTTGGATTCTTTCAGAGATTCTCTACACGTTGCATTTTAAGTCGTATAAAGTTTCAATCGGTATGAAGTTGTAACTTCTGTGGAAGATTAAGGAAAAGAATTGCTGTGTGAGCATTAGGCCAATCAGATACAGTGTTTTAAAGTTTGTAGACTGTATTCTTGAGCACACATGCAACAGTATTTAGTTTTCTTAACTATGTTTCTTCTTTTGTACTTCCTTTGTTGTAAGTGATGGTAGTATTTATCCCTGAGAGTAATGTTGAAATGATGCACAGATGAAAGCTCAAGTTTAGCTACTTGAGTGTTTCCTGTGTGGATACTTGCTTATGCCTCTTACAAATTACTGTGAATGTAATTGGTAGCATTTATAAATCAAATATCTCATGCATATACTAGTAATTAACAGAAAATATTGGTTTGTTTCACTATGTTACTCGTTTTATAATTCGACAGTTTGATTGAAAGGATATGAAAATAAACAAAAAAGCAACAAACTTCAAACTCCTCATGTATGTCGAAGCCATCTTGTATATAAGCCAACCAAAAGGCAATTCAATACCACTGTAAGAATAAATATACAATCAACCTCACAATCACATCTCTCTTCTATCCTTCTTTATCCTTTTGCAAACAATCAAAAACTAATCATATGTTCCAACAAATCTTTCTTCTTTTTATTAGTATGCATAATTTCATTCTTCAAGATTGTGTATCAAGCTATAACACCACCTTTCTTTAGGATGTGAGGGTTTGAATCCAGTAGAGTTTCCAGTGATCTTGCTTTCCTGCTTCTGACTCTTCCCGCTTCCTTCAAAAGCTCAGCCAGCCTCCTCTTCTCATCATCGACATCTGGATTTGCTGTTCCGAGCTTCTCTTCTCGTATCCCGACAACATGTTCCAGTATCTCGATGGCCTCCTCCAACCTGTATAAATAGCAGGCATCATATCAAGTTCCCAACTTAGCAATTAAATGACAGTTTCTTCGTTTAACTTTTGTTAAAGCTGGAGACATTCTGGAATTATTAATGAAAAATGATTTTGTCCTCAAAAACAAAATAAAATAAAATAATTATAGATGTGAATAAGAAAGCTATTGCCTTTTCTTCTTATATTCCCTTCGTCTCTGAGCTTTTTCAGAAGTTGGTAAACTTTTGCTTTCTTGTTTCAGATCTTAAGAGTTTTGACATTTCAGTAAAGTTGAAGGCCACATGCTTCTTGATGCTCAAAAGGAAAAACTTCTACGAGCAAAGGAATAAAGCCCAAGGTGGATAAAGTATGTTAAAGAACTAAAGAAGAGTGTGATCTTACTTTACTAACCAATGGGTTGGCTTTTAAGTAATATAAAAGGGTAGGAAACACTTAGGATAATGTGATAGTTTATGAAGATTTCAACTTTAAGGGGCAATTGTACAAATGACAAACCATAACATTAACAAAACTAGCATTTCCTACTTCCTAGTGACTGTTCAAATCTTAAGGGAAATGACTAGGACACTGGGCAAACTAATCACATTTGCCTTTTAAGACCAGTACCTTTTTGGCTGAATAAATCTCATTTATTGAGCCTATTTTGATAGGAAAAAGTAATGAACCAAATTGGTATTGGAAAGACTTCTTATGAAGCAAGATAGAAAGATATGAACCCATCTATTTTGGAGTAAGAAAAATTCGAAGGAGTAATGTCTGGGTAGGTAAAAAGCTATTGAGGAGAAAAAACAATTTTCATCGGCATTCTCAACTTATATGCCTATTTAGCATTTTGGATGCTACTCTTTCGAACCATCAAGGTGGAGAAATCCCTCATATTACCCTCTAGAGGGCAGAAAATTACTCCCAATATGTTTGAAGCAAGACTTGAATATCTGCAAAACCCCAGAATGGTAAGCAAAGACCACACATATGACAAGTAGACAGACTTTATCAACTCTCACAAGGTATTCTCTTTTATTTTCTTCTTCTTCTTCTTCTTCTTCTTTTGCCAACACCAAAAAACAGAATGGAAATAAAGATCATATATTTTTCCAGCTATATGGTTTTCTTACTACTCAAATTAGACAACAATTGATACTCATGAATTTTGCGAAAGATATAACTAGCTCAAATATATGGAGGATCCTAATTTATTACTTTGCTAAATCTGGATGTGATTCTTTTTTCCCAGGAAAAGTTGTGTTTCTAGACCTTAAGGGCATAAAGAGAACCAAGAGGGGCTTGGTTGCTTTTGGGGATAACATAAGGTTAGCAAGCGAGTAAGGTTAGGATATTGAATGAAGGAGAAACTTGACGAGGTGACATGCTCTTTATTTTCCCTTACAACATTGCCATAACAATTTGTATCTTTTGAAACCAAAGACATCCAAGAACTCCCACCAAGCATGTTGATTAACCCAAACTGAGCATTTAGCAGAAATTTAAAGTACAAACACAAGTTTAGTTAAGAGTTCATACCTTCCCATCGCATCGTAAGTTCCTGCAAGATTGCTATAAACACCAAGAGTATCGGGATGGTAAGGTCCATACTCTTGTTCAAGAACACTCCTCGCTTCCTCAAAGAGCTCCGCAGCCTCATTTATAGCAAACCGTTGTACACAAGCAAGCCCCATCTGGTTCAAAGCAATCCCAAAGAATGCTGATTTCTTCTCTCCACAGGCCCTTAGCTTAGAAATCGCGTTCTTAAACGATGAATAAGACTCTCCATAGTTCCCAATTATATAGTGTAACACACCCATTTGTGCTTCAATCCCTGCAATTGTACTCTGCTGACCAGGAGAGTTCTTGTAAAGCTTTAACACCTTTTGAAGCAACTTGAGAGCTTGTTCATGGTCATTCATTGATTCATAGATTGCAGAAACATCGGTCAGACCGCTTGCAATCTCTTCATTGTTGGATCCTGGGACGGGTTTTCCATAGATTTTCAAGGCATTCTCACAGTGTAACTTCGACTCCTTGAGTTTCCCAGTTTTGTTGTAAAGATCAGCGAGGCGAACATAGACAGAAGCGACACTTGGGTGGCTCTCTCCTTTCAAGGACTTGAAAACCATTAGCGCTTTTTGGTAGGCAAGCACAGCCTCGTCGTATCTGGCTAAAGATAGATAAATGTCTCCGATGCTTAAATCCACTGAGGCTACCTCGGATTCCAAGCCATTGGCAACCATGGCTGTACTGGCCAAAACTAGATGCTCAAGAGCAACTTCATGATCCCCTTTTGTGTCACAAATTAGACCCATTAGCCTTCTATCTGCTGTTTCATCCAAAGATGAAGGTTCTCCACTCTCACTATGGATATCGAGGGCCATTTGGCATAATCTCTCAGCTTCATCAAACTGAAGAGCTTGAACAAGGGCTTCAGCCAAGTATCGGCAAGTCTCACCAACCCTAGGGTCAGTATCCCCGAGAGCTTGCTTTTGAACTTCCAAGCCCGTTGTATAGCATTGTATTGAGCTCTCAAGCTGACCTAGCATTGCATAAGTGTCTCCCAACTGCATTAAGCCCGAGAATTTTGCGAGAGCATGATCTTGCCCCAATTCAAGGTCAGGGATCTCGATGGATTGCTCAAATACAGGGATTGCCTCATCAAATTTCCCTAAACTACAGTGGATTGCGGCTATAACATGCAAGCTCATAACCAAGTCCAAACTTGGGTTACCATCCGAACACTTCTCAAAACACTTGACTGCCTTCAGTCCATATTTGAGAGCTCTCCTGTGGTTATCAGAGGACATCAAGTCTCGGGCATGCTTTAGATAGAAACGTCCAGTATCAGGGTTATCAGCGCTGGACTCCAGTGAACTCTCACCCCCGTTCATTAGTTTCTTCACTATACTCGCCCTTAGAGGAGGTTTTGACGCACTATGAGGGGTGGTTATCCTCTTAGACTTTTTAGATGAATTCGACGACTTAGTAGGAGATTGAACCTTCTCATTATTCGAATTATCAGCCTCTTCTTCTATCTCCTCTTCCATTATTTCAATGGCTTTCATCTCTCCACCAACAAGGTGACGAAGCTCAGAATCGATCCTCGACTCATCACCATCTGACCCAAAACTTTGCCTCGACGGAGAATCCTCATCGCCGGAGCTCTCCATCTCGCACACATTGTCATATAATCGATCGATTGATGTATCTACACAATTTTCCATTGAGAGTTCAAGGGCACCACTGTGATGGCTCTTGGGGGTTGAAGAAGGTTTTGGGGATTCTGAAGTAGCAACGTTTTCTTTGATGGGAGATGGATTCAACTCTGTTATTACCTCATTCCCATCAAACCCATTAACCATAATTCCGGGCATTTCAAATTTGGGGAAATTATCTGCAAAATGTATCCATGTGGAGAGAGAAATTCAAGATTTTGATGTATAAAAACTTCAAAACGACCAACAAATTAGCATGATTCCACTAGAACGGATCTCTCACAACAATCTTGATCCATACAAACAAACAAAAGAGTTGCCGACCAAAACGTGACTGGCAAAAAGCCAAAATATATTCAAAGTTTGGTTTTTTTCCCCCCAGCTAAACGGATCAAATACATCAAAAAAGAGAGAGAAAATTTCTACAAAATGAAACCTTTAGATGCACAATCATCAGATCCATCTCAACAGAAGAAAAAAAAGCATTAAAAAAAAAGATCGTACCTTTACTCACGATTGGGTCATGGGAGCAATCAAAGCGGAGGAATAGATAAAGAGGGGTTATTTTATCCAGTTATTTATACAACACTCAGATGCGGTTGAGCGCAAGGGTGAAATGGTAAGTTCAGTTAGAAAAAGAGAGAGGGAATTTTTGTTGGCAGGGACTTTTCGACCGACGGCAGCCGCCAATTTTTATTTTTACGACAGTAAATTGGGATTTAATTGAGGGTTCAAAGTTGGTGGACTATTTAGCCCCCGTGGGTTTTGGGGTTACCGGGCGGTGACGGGAACAGGGGAGAGGGGAGGTTTAACCATAAAGTTCGGCGGGATGTCCAGGTCGAGGGCCGGCAAAACGCCGACATCGGAAAATAACAGACTAGCGCTCGGTACCTGCTGTCTAACTATTTATTTTCATATTACTTCACTTGCAATTGCAAATTGCATATTGGCATTATGAGGGGTATTTTATTTTACCTACCTAGTCAAGCTCTCATCAATACTATACACTTTAAGAAAGGCTCAATTCCGAGATTGACATTTTAAAAAAAGTACCCCATTACTAACAAAGTATTAAAATTATCTCCATTAACAGCAAGATATTTAAGCTTGCACGATGAGACAAATAAGCCTAAAAATAAATTTTCCGGCCACTTTTCTGTGTTTAGGTGATATATGTATGATGAAGTGACAACTGTAGTTAGCATCATTCAACCCATTAGAAGGATAGATTTTCAAATTAACATAAAAAAAGGGATTTTTTTTTTTAAATTTGGGACTCCTTTGTCCTTCAAATTGGTGGTTCTTAATTACTTGAGCTCAAACAATCCATGTTCTCAGGCAATGGAGAATTCTCAAGCAATGAAGAACTCTAACTTGATAGAAGAATGAGAAAAATCTCCTAAAATTTAAAAAAAACATATTTGCTTTTACACTAATTTAAAAACATACTTGTCTAATGGTTTGAACTAGGCTAGCTACAGCTGTCATATTATCATAAATATGCCACATAAGCATCATGTGACGGATTACATGAGTGGTCACCAGAAAAGTTGGCCGGAAAATTTATTTCTACGCCTATTTGTCTCATCATGCAACTTTAAATGCCTTATTGTCACCGGAGAGATAATTTTAACACCAATCTGATTATTGAATACTACTTTTAATACCAATTTGGTAATTTAGCCATTTAAGAAAAGTCACATTTTTTATTTGTGTGTCAATTTTTTTGGAAATACCAAAAATATCCTTGCAATCCAAAATTTAAAAGAAATACATTCATGCTAGCAAAATATAACTAAAATAATTAACACTTGAGAATCAACACAATTACTCTCATTCTCGCAAAAATCATTCCGAAATGCCATCACATTTTTTCGTAATGCATGCATCTTGTGCCCCGGAGTACTACTGGAAAAGAAAAATATGAACAGATAATGACCAATAGAAACTTGTATATGAATGAACAAAAAGTTTACGTGTGTCTTAAGTTCAATTTTAAAGTTGATGGTTTGTATCGATCGCTGACTGCTATGTTTGCACTATTTAATTATTTTATTTGTATTGAGTTATTTAGAAAAAAAGATGGGGTCACAAAGGGAAACTCGAGTTGAATTGGAAAATGTTGTCATCTCAAAATAGTTCTAGAGTTTTTCATTTTTTATAGTTATCTTATATTATGTTTTGTGCTGATTAAGAGTTGATATAGACACATTACATTCTTCTATCTTGCATATAACTTTCAGTATAGGATGTTCTAGAGGAGTTTAAAAAAAAAGAAAAGAAAATACTATTGAATCATATGGAAAAGAAATCGGAATTTTGTCAGACGGTCAGACCTATTTGCATGTGCGTTGGTAGTTCTACACTATTCAAGGGGCCCATCGAGGTTAATTTACGAATTTCATTATCATCTTTAGTGGTTTTGAACAAGGAAAAGTTGTTTCTAGGCCCCAAAATCCAACTTTCAATGCGCGGCAGCCCCCTATATATTTTTTAATGTGCTGCAGCCCCTTGTTTTTGAAAAAATTGTGTCCAGGCCCCTCCATCATGATTCCAGCTCATGTCAGCGGATGATTAGACATGTCACCTCATGATTAGACATGTTAGTTGGCTTAAATCCTAATTTTACCCTCATCTTTCTCATGCAGCGAATGTTAACTCTTACGGTTAACATGTTAACTCTTACAGATAACATGTTAACTATTAATAGTTAACATGTTAACATGATAACCATGATCGTCGCCGGCCACGCGAAGTTTCTCAGAACACGCCGGCGGGAGGGGGACCGGAGGAGGAGGAAGGAGGTGTAGGGGGAGGTGGAGCGGGGGGAGGGGGGGGGGGGGGGGGGGGGGGGGGGGGCCAGTGGGGGAACGGAGGAAGAGGATGGGGATGTAGGGGAGGGGTAAAATCGGGATTTTTGAAGATGTTGCGTTAAAACTTAGGGAGAGGGGTCTGAACACAATTTTTTTTTTTAAAAAAAGGAGCTGTAGCACATTATTGAAAGTTGAGGGAACTGAGACACATTGAAAGTTAGATTTCGGGGCCTAGAAGCAATTTTCCCTTTGAACAATTCAATCACATGCGGATACTACTTAAAGAATTTGCATTTTAATAGGAAAAAGAAAAGGAGAATATGAAAATAGGCCAGCATTATGTGCTGGCAAATTCCTCTAAACATCCAACTCATGCTTTAAGCTCGAGCCCAGACTGGACCTAATCACACCCAGCCTGGACTCATGTTGCATCAATATTCGTGCACTCAATGGTAAGTAACTAAAACGAGTGTATTTTAGTGATTATAGGATTCACGCGTGCGGTTCTTAATACGATCAGACGACAACTACATTCCTGTTTATAAGTAAAAATATATTAATTACAAAAGACAAAAGTAGGTTTTCAATAATCTAGTTAGGGATATTCTAGCGTGGGGCCAGTCGCAAGGTGGAACAGCTGGAGGGCTGGGACCCAAAGGAAGACAGGCCATCAAATTTTTTTGGTGACGGAAAAAGCCACTGGGCGGTGGGATGTCAGACTTGTCACAATCCTTGTCACATGGGCAAATTCGGAATTTAGAGGTTATTACAAACTAAATTCCTCCTGTTATTATTATTTTATTTTTTTGATTTCTTATCTGGAGAAAAGTAACCATGATGCAGCAGTGACTTCCCGGAATGAATAAGTCAAGTACCCATCAATCGATGAATTTATCGGTGTATTTATTTCCTAATAGCCTACTTGTATCTATATTTTAATTACTTGGATAATTGATCATACAAAGGGCGTTTGAGAGAGTTTTTATTGGTCATTTAAGGTAGCTTTTTCATATATAACTGTTTGGTAAATTACAGGTAAGCTGGTTTATAAGTTCCTTTTAAAAAAGCTTGGATTTCAAAACCTAGCCTCTTAGGGGGTGTTTGGTTTAATTTCTACAAATTATAGGAAATATTTTTCACCAAAAATATGATTTTCTTGTATTTCTTAAAAAAATATAGAAAAAGTTTTGAGAAGTCGAAAAGTACACTTTTTTTTTTACTTTGCTTGTTTGGTTCAAAACAAGAAAATGGCTCATAACTTTATAGAAAATAGTAATATTTCCTATAATTTGTAGAAATTGAACCAAGCACCTCCTAAATCATACTCCCTTTAAAAGCACGAGTTCGGAAAATCTTTTTTAGACAAATATACCCCTTTATAGTTTGAACTACCTTATCTATAATCAAATTCTAATTTTTAATGGTCAATATTACCCTTCACTATTTTGAATATTTATTTATATCTTAATCTATCCTAATCATAATCATATCTTCTCCTAATCCTATGTGAACCATGTTTAGCTTAACAATTTTAAAAAAATAATATTAATAAAATATATAAAACATAAAAATGATATTAGTTTGTTAAGATAAAGAAATTACAAGTAGATAACATATTATAATACATAAAATATTGCAAAAAATCATAAAAAGTTTTAAAATTGCAGAAAAGACCCTGAAAAGTTCAAAATTATAAAACTCATCCAAATGTCTCAAAACTTAAAATAAAAAACATGAAATTAAAAAATTAACATCAGTTTGCAAAGAATTTAAAATTTACAGTTAACACCTCAATGTCTCAAAAATTATAGAAACACCCTCAAAAGTTTAAATTACAGACAAGCATATTAAAATTCTAAAATTTTAAAACTTACAAAAAACACAGATGAATTCAAGAGATTACCATGATACACCTAAAATTTTTGACATTTAAATTTAAATTTTTTAATTAACACCCTCAATATCTCAAAAATTATAGAAACACCTTCAAAAGTTCAAATTATAAAAAGCCACCCTAAAATTCTAAAATTTGTAAATAAAATAATATGAATTCAAGATATTACCCTTAGACACATAAAAAATTAAAATTTGCCAAAATTAACCTCAAAATTTTTAAAAAAACTCCTTCAAAATTTAAAAATCGTAAAAAAACTCTAAATTTTTAAAATTTTTAACTAGCACACATCAAATTTGTCGATTGATAGACCGCTAAAATTTAATATTTTTTAAAATTAATCTATAGTTTTAATAATTATAAAAGACACCCTCAAAATTTTAGAGTTACAAGAAATATACTAACATTCAAAAAATTACCACCAACACATAGAATTTACAACTACCAAACTTAAAAGTAAATTTTTTTAAAAACTCTTTCAAAATTTTAAAAATTACAAATCACACCCTCAAAGTTTAAAAC
>BQKN01000852.1:65286-75396 GCA_022839385.1 Asparagus kiusianus
TATATATATATATTAAAATTTCTAATTTAGGGATTTACTATCCATTTCCAGCATCTAAGAATAGTCTAAGTTGATACTGGTAAACAAAAACAATAAGAATTGATTAAAAACATTCGGTTAATGGATAAAATTTTTAAAAATATTATAGATTAAAAATTATCGGCACTATATAAATTAAAGTCATTTCATATAATTTTAGTAATAAGTTAGGGTAGCCAAAATACATTCGTAACATTAATTGATAGATGTTTAATTCCATAGAAATGATAAAACACTATAATATTATACCTTAGCATTAATTGATTTTAATTTAGAAACTTTAATCTTTGATGTTAATAATATTTATAGGGTAAAAGAATACAATGAATTACATATGGAGAAACTATTAGAATATTTAGAGATAACTTTAAAAGAATTGAGTTATTTCCATTGCAAATGGGAAAGTGATGGAAATAAATCTAAAATTTAGAAAACGTCAATGAATCACTTGAATTGGCATTAACATAAGACATATCTATTAATGAAGCACTGAATGAGTTACATTAAAAAATAATTTAATAACTTTATCCTAATCAAAGAAAAAATCTCCATGGAAGACATAAGAAAAATTAGTAAGTATTCATAAATTCCATTCTGTGTTCTTCAAATTAAATATTAATATTATAATCTAAGAGAACTTTTTTGGTAAATGAATGAATTTTATTCAGCACCAAGTATGGAAATGTATGTTCTCATCAAAGATACAAGAAACCCAAAGACTGGTTATATACACCCAGTCCACACTATTACAAAACTCCACCCCATGAATTTGTTGTTCAAGCTTATTGTCGAAAACCTGTAATATCACACTTTACCATAACAGATAACTGATACGGACATGATACTACAAATCACAACAATGAGCTATCCATATCACTGCTAACTCCTGGTTTGTTGAGCATTATAATCCAAATTTCAGTTTGAATCAACTTGACCATTTGATCAGGATTCCTGGATTGTTGTTTAAAAATCCTTGCATTTCTTTCTTGCCAGATATAGTAGATAGTTGCAGTTAACACCAGCCTCTTCAATTTTTGCTTAAGCCCTTTTCCTCTTAACCTGACTGTAAACGAATGAATGAGTTGATTCCAGTAACATGACTTCCAAATTAACCCCAGCCATTCCATAACTTTATTCCATATTTCACAATAATAAGCACATTCAAAGAACAAGTGCTTCATGGTCTCGCACTCAGCTCCAGAGCAAAGGCAACAGGTATTTAAATCAATAACCCCTCTTCTAAGTAGCCTCTCTTGAGTTAGGATTCTATCTTGTAAGACCAACCAGCATATAAAAGAGTGTTTGGGAACATTGAGTCCACCACAAACCAAATTATACCATGACACTTCCTGGGAAACAGGGGATAGAGCATTGTATAGGTCCGAAAGCCTTAGTTTATCACTATGATGGCATGAGTTGATAAGATTCCTCAGATTTTCTTCACCTCCACACATAGCCATAACTTTATCTCTTGTTCTAACCAGTTACTTCCACATCCATGAATCTCCTGTTTTAATTTTGGTCTGCCAAATGTTACTATGTTTTAAATAGGTTTCATGAACCCATTTAATCCACAGGGATTCCTTATTAATATGAATATACCAGATGAATCTCAGAGCAGAAGCTACATTCCACCTATATGCAGAAAAAATGCCCAGACCTCCTTGTTTCTTTTTGGTGCATACTCTTTCTCATGACACAAGTGAAGCTTTGAAAGGTTGATCATTTTTACCCCATAAGAACATCCTGCAGATTTCATCAATTTTCTTCAAAACACTGATTGATAGGATATAGTTTGAGGTCCAGAAAGTTTGAATTCCAAGGATCACACTCTTGATGACTTGCATCCTGCCTGCATAAGAGAGATTCCTATTTTTCAACCAATTCTTAAATTGACCAGTAATCTTGTTGAAGAGAGGGTTGCAGTCCATGTAAGCTAATCTTTTTGAAACTAAAGGCACTCCTAAATACTTGATAGGCAAAGTTCCAGAAGAAAATCCCATCAGATTGTAAATTGAAGCTTTAACATTTTCATCAACCCCTCCATAGAAAATAGAGCTTTTATCTGGGTTAGCTTATAAACCTGAAGCTTCACTGAAATTCCTCATGCACTGATGTAGTTTAGATACTGAATTTAGATCACCCCTGGAGAATAAGAGCAAGTCATCGGCAAAGATAAGGTGAGTTATTCTTCACTTTGCACACTTAGGGTGATATTTGAATGATTTATCATGTTCCAGAAGATTCAGGCTCCTTGACAAATATTCCATACACAGAATGAACAAATATGGGGAGAGAGGATCCCATTGTCTAAGGCCACGTTCTCCTTTGAAATAACCATGGAGGGAACCATTTAGAGAGATTGAATACTTAGGGGAAGATATGCATGCCAATATCCAGTTGATCATTGTAATAGGAAAGCCCAGTCCGTTGAGCATATCTGACAGGAATTTCCAACTTATTGTGTCAAAGCCCTTCTTGATGTCAACATTTATCATAACCCTAGGAGTGAGGTTCTTCCTGCCATGGTGTTTTACCAATTCATGGGCTAACAAAGTGTTACTTTGAATCAGTCTCCCTTTTACAAATGCACACTGAGCTTCATTCACTAAAACCCCCATAACTTTGTTAATCCTGTTGGCTGGAATTTTTGTGATGAACTTGTATATGCAGTTACAACAGGAGATAGGCTTGAAATCTGAACATGTTTTTGGACACTAAACTTTGGGTATGAGAGTTATAGAAGTGGAATTCACAATACCCAAGAGTTTCCCAGTCCTGAAGAAGTCTTTAATTGCCAATGTAAGCTCATCACCAATAATTTCCCAGGAAGATTTGAAGAAAGACACACTAAAACCATCTGGTCCTGGTGACTGATCATCTTGCATTGAGAAAATTACAGTTTTAATTTCAGCATCTGTGACTGGGCAAGACAACTCATTTGCTTGATCAATACTCAGACAGGGTCCAGATTTTACTACATTAATATCCAGAGGAGAAGTGTCTACAGTTGTGCCCATAAGACTTTTGTAAAAAGAAATCAATTCATTAGCAATTCCATCCCCATCAATAATTCTATCTCCTCTGTTGTTGTAGAGGATTGCAATTATGTTATTATGTCTGTTATTAATCTAAGAGAAATTGGTAATGAATAATGCAGGTATTTAGTTTAGATCTTTATAAAAAATGACAGGGGTAGAGCAAAGGTAATATTATTGAAATAACAGAAATTCTTATTGGATGCACATCAGAAGAATTCATTTTAGAGGAAAATAAAGAGATAGATTCTAATTTATTTAAGTAATAAATTAGGAACACAAAGAATTTTATATATATGAAATCAATATTTATTCTCATTGAAATAGAAAAAAAATCAAAGTCTATATTTTGAGTAGTTTGTGTTGAACATCATAAGTACATTTGACTTCTTTGTAAAGTTAAATGAGATGATAAAAATTTAACGAGCTCAGGAAAGATAATAGCATAAAAAATACAAAATTAGCCTGATGTCACAATTGATGTAGATGATGAAGACAATACTCTAGAATTGTCCGAGAAATGATAAATGATAAACCTGAAGAATGATTGATCTTAACTCAATAAAAAATAAAATAGAAGAAATAAAAAACAATATTTTCGAAATATTTTATAGAATAGTTTAATTATTTTGAGTGAAATTAGGAATCTTTAGAAGGGAGTTTCATGAATTTTTTTCAGTACTTTTATATTCTTATGTGGATGTTTTTATCATATAAAAGTATACTAGAGTTAGCATTAATCTTTAATTTATATTTTTTTATGAAGTCTATCAATGATTAGGAATAAATTTCATATTATCTTTTGCATCGTTTTAACATACTTTAAATCAATCATTTTGCCATATTGGTTTTAAATATTCACCTTCCTTGTATAACACTATTTTAATATTTTTTACTTTGCAATGCTATACTTTCTCAAATAAAGTTTAGTTTCATATCGATCAAAAATAATATGAAAATTCAAATTATTTTTAAATTATATTTGTTTTTTGTCAATTCAAATATCAGCATGAAAATTTAAATTGGGTGTATCTCATTTAAACAAACATAAAAAAATAATCGGGATGTAAGAGTTTAAAGAAAAAAATGAACACAAACTGTCAAAAATACTTAACCATGGTATTAAATCACGTGCATTGCACGTGTGTAAAAACTAGTTTATAGAAAAGTTCAACTTTATAGAAAAGTATCAATGTGGTGTCAGCTTTTTGGGTGATTTCCGCCCATTTTGAGAGGAAATTGATTTTTATAAATTTTGATACTTTTTTGTACTTCACAGAAAACAGTAAAGCTTTTTTGAACCAAACACAGTTTATGGAAATCTACAGAAAATTTTTAATTACAAAATTACTATTGTCAGATATTTTGAGAAAACTTTTCTATAAAATTGTGCAACCAAACACCCCCTTAGCTCATATAAACAAACTAGGCTTCACTAAGTACATGATCTTTCTTAGGCCTGTCCATCCGGGCCGGGCCGGCCCGGCTCGGGCAAAACCGGGACCCGGACCCGGGTACCCCGGGCCGGGTCAGGGCCCGGGCCGGGTTCCGGGCCCGACCGAGCCAGGTTCCGGGCTGGCCTGGCCTTTATTCTTTTTTTTATTTTTTTTATTTTTTTAAATTGTTTTCAAATTTTTTTAAAATTATAAATTATAAAAAAAACAAGAAAAATAATAAAAATAATAATTTTATTAATTACTTAAAATGATATAAATTACAAATAAGAAATGATAAAAACAAATTCTTTATTAATAATTGATAAATCAGTTACAAATTACAAGTACAAATTTATTTTGGAATTAATCGCATCACAATAGATAAGTAAATCCCAACTAGGTTGGCACCTACTCACCTATATCACTATCATTTGCAATTATTTCCAAAATAATTCTTTACAAATTTTAAGCTAAGATATAAAAACTACAATCTATTCTTTATATCTATCTGCTAGTCCCAATTCTTCAAATTTATCTTCAATTCCAGCCAACCGATCGATGCCTTGCGTTCGCTTCTCGTACCTCCACCAATCTTGTAGGCACATCACCGCTTGTACGGTATACGGATCCAAGCATGTCCTGTGATCGTCGATCAAACGACCTGCTGTGCTGAAGGCGGATTCCGAAGCTACCGTTGAAACCTGCACTGTTAGTAAGTCACGAACCATGGTGGAAAGTATAGGATATGAAACTGATCCATATACTTTCCACCATTGCAAAATATCTAAAGCATTTCCTTGACATCTAACTAAAGAAGCAGAAAAATATTCATCTATTTCAGAAACCTCTGATGATGACGATCCAAGTCCAGTTCCACCAGTTAGCTCAGCTACCATTGCATACCTATCAAAACTTACACTTTTACCTCGGGCTCGGGATGAGCTCGAAGAAACAGAAGCTGTAGACTGTTGTGCAGCTACACCATGTCTAGTTACATACTCATCATATAAGGTTTGAAAATAATTTCTAATAAGTAAATGATGAGTAGTAGCATTCAGGGTGGTTCCATCATCTAACTCTATAACCTGTCCACCATACAATGATTGTAACAAACTTCGAAGGCCAATATCCTTCAAGCATGGATCAATAAGAACCCCCAAACCAAAAATATGAGGAATAGGCCTAAAGTACTTATTAAATTTTCTCTCCATTTCAAAAACTATAGGTCCAAAAGTATCATCCAAACGATATTTATCAAAAAATTTTTGAATATTTAAAATTTGTAAAGCAGCTAAAGTAATGGTTGGATAATAACAGCCAGATAATAACATTGTAGCATCATAAAAAACTTGTAACATTTCATTTAAATTACATATAACTGTCCATTCATCTTCAGTTATTCCATAAGTGCTACCAGAACTAGAACTAGAAGCATAAAAGTTTATAAAATCAGTTATAATGTCTTTATATTCTATTGCTACACTTAACATTGCATATGTGGAATTCCACCTATGGTCAACATCTTTTGGAATTAGTCTAGGCTTTACATTTTTTCTTTTACAAAATTGTTTCCATCTTCTAAGTCTTTGTTCAGAAGCACTATGCATGTAAGCAACTGTTCTAACCTTTTCTATCATGGGTTTAATTTTAGTAAATACAGTTGAACAATTAAATTTAAAATATGACAGATGCACCTAATATGAAAAAGATCACCATGACATGGCAATGATAAAGTTGATCTGATAAATTCAACAGCTACATTGTTATTACTTGCATTATCTAGTGAAAGAGAAAATATTCTTTCTGAAATTTTTAATTTCATAAGTTCTTCAATTATTAAATTTGTAACATTAGCACCAGTATGTGACTCTTCTATTACAATAAAAGAAACAATTCTTTTAAACATTTGCCAATTTTCATCAATCCAGTGTGCTGTGATACATAAATATCCAGTTTGTGCTCTAGATGTCTAAATATCAGAAGTTAAAGAAAATTTACAGTTTAAATTTTTAAAATAAGAAATTATTTTTTCTTGTTCCTGCTGATAATATTTTAAAATATCACGTTGGCAGGTTTGACGAGAAAATTTTTTAAATGCAGGATAAAAACCATCTCTAAACATATCTTCAAATTCATCATCTTCTACTAATTTAAAAGGAAGGTTTTTAAGAATGATAAACCTGATTACGCATTTCCTGGCTCTGGCAGCGTCATAGTTCTAACTACCGAGACTACCAGAAGAGGAGGATTGAGAAATCATGGATTGTCGGATATCACCTTGAGGAGTCTGGCCTTTGTTGTGTTTATCTAAATGGTGTTTGAGGTGGTTGGTGCCGCTCTTATGATGAGCTTGAAAAATCTTCCCGCACAAAGCACACTTAGCTTTCTGGGTGAGGATCCTACCGTGTTCATCCTTGGTGACGTCGATCTTCTCGTAAAAATTCCACACATCGGATCTTGGCCGTTTAGGAGCTCGTGGTGCAGATTCGTCGCCACCGGATTCGGGATTAACTTCGGTAGGAGGACTTATAGTAGGAAGACTCATAGTAGGGGGACTCATTTCAGGATCAGGAGATATGTTTTGCTCTTCATAATCAGATCCGGAAGCCATTTGATGAAAGGATTAGAAAGTATAAATAAGAGAGTGTAAGAGTATAAGAGAGAGTATAAGAGTATAAGAGAGAAGAGATGAGTTTTTGGTGTGAAGAAAACAAATGAAAACCCCCCTCTATTTATAGAACCAGCCTAAGGGGCAAATGACCAAAATAACCTCACAAAATAGCCGTTTTTTAACCGTTTATGGGGGCAAAATGGACAAAAGGGCAAATCTGCCCGTTTTGGCCGGGCCGGGCCGGCCCGGCCCGGCATATTTCCGGCAACGATCACGAGGCGTGACCGTTGCCCGCCCGGGCCGGGCTCCGGGCCCTGGCTGTCCGGCCCGGTCTTTGCCCGGCCCCGCACTGTACCGGGCCGGGCCGGGCCCGGGCCGGGCGCCGAAGGAGGTACCCGGGCCCGAGCCCGGAACCCGGCCTGGCCCGGTTTTCCGGGCCGTGGCCGGGCCCGGGCCGGCGGGTCAAATGGACACCCCTAATCTTTCCATCCATACAACTTTTATAAGCATTTGACTATAAAAGTTAAAATCTATCAAAAGCCAGCATATGACTTCTAAGCTTCTAAAAATAAGCCCTCTCAAATACTCTCCTAATTAAATGGGCCATTAATCATTCCTAATGCTTTTCATCAAATAACATAACAAATTTAAGTGACGTGACATAAAAAAATCTTCATCATTTGATATAATAGATTATTTCTACGTGTAGTATCTTGATCATTATTGAAATGAAAATTTATGACACATCAAAAACTGGTATTAGGTAATTATATTGCGTTTAACATTTTATTTTAGAAAATACCATCATGTGACATATTTAGTAAGTTCTTTTATTTAAAAACGAATGAAATTATACAGGTTAAATTGACAAAAACTGTTAGAAGTGACTAGCAATCCAATTAGTGCTTAATTACACGACTGATCATCCAAGCCGTCAAAGCATAGGTATGAGCATCCAATTAAAAGATAAATATAGTGACCATTAATCCAGTTAATCAAAAGTAAAGGCAACCGTTTAGTTCCAAGTATATATGCAACACAAATGCTAACTACACTGTCGTCATTATACTATTATTTTACTACTAGATGAAAAGATAAAGTTCATAACAACCCATGATTTTTCTTCCATTTTATGAGAGAGAGAGAGCGCTTTACTTTTTTGTGTCTAGTAATACAAGAGTAGTACAATACTTACGTTACTCTTATAGCTGCTTTTTCTGCACAAAACCAGGAGTTCTTATTCAACGTCATGCCCCTACGCACAAGTCAAACAGCTAGAAGACCAAACAAGGAAAAGGGTTCAGGGTTTAGTTGAGTACGTTCGTCATCTCCTTCTGAGTGGGTATTATATGCCTACCTGATGATTAGATTTTAATTCAATCAGGTCGGTGATTCCTATCTTGTAAGATTAAGTTGTCAAGATCAGCTTTAAACGCATGATGATGCTATCTTTTTCATGAGTGGGATTGTTATGATTCTTTTGAAATGCATAATTAATTGTTTCTATGTTTACTACTCTGTTGTATATTGTTTACATGGTACAGACAATTAGCAAAAAAGTACTGCTATAGGTGTTAGTTTTAAAAATGAAGGAGACAGAAATTCTGAGACGTGAAACACTTTCCTTAAAGAAATATTTGCCCCCACTTGATATTCAAAGTTGCTTTGGGTTAATGTAAATTTTCTTCCCAGGATACAACAGAAAATAAAAATTCCAGTAAGCAAATCTGACATTTTCCTTAATTCGTTGTGAAACAAGTTTGTAATATTGCAGATGTTTTTGATAGAAAAGATTCAGAAAAGATTTATTTTTTTAGATATCTGAAAACATAAACTATTTATAGGTTTGAAAATGTGCTTCCAATAGTCACAACTTTTCAAAGCACCCATTGGAGCAAACAACCACTTTTCAACAGTCGCTTGTCTTTTCATAATTTTTTAAAATTCAAAAATAACATTAGAAATGATATATTCAATATATAATTATATATAAAAAAAATAGAACATTTAAGCAACAGCGGCAAGTGTGCTAAGTGCTAAGTGCTAAGTGCGTCAAAATCGCGCATTATTCGCGCTACCCGCACGTGGGTTTACAAGCTTACACTTTGATCCATTATTCAAAGCCCAATAAGTATTCAATGCTTTTAAACCTCTAAAAGAATGTTCAAAATTCTAATGTGGGACTATCTTGTTTTTTTAAACAAACAAATACTAACAATAGGAACCCAAAATAGGGGATCCTGAGTGGGACATGTGAGGTATCGCCTTCATGTCCCGTGATGTTCTGTTTATGAACAGTGCATCACGGGACATAGAGGCGACACCTCATCTGTCCCATTCGGGGACTCCAAAATACCATTGAGGGTCCCCTATTTTAGGGTCCCGGGACATTTTCCTTACAAAAAAGGGGGGAAATAAAAGAGCCAACGCGTGTCGAAGTCCAATTAGCAAAAGGAAAGAAAAAAAGGTTGCCATTAGTGTGTGATATTTAAGTAATATAAGTTGATCGTGATAGTGGAGTTGTTGATCCAACAATCTTTTTGTGATGTTCAGTAGTTTAATGCGTGAATAGCCTCTGTTCATGGAAAAAGGAATTTGTGGACCAAACAATTATTTAATAGTTAACAGAAAGTTGGAATCTTGGGGGCAAAATGTCTAGGGAATATGCTTTATTAAAGTTTTAAATAAGCATTAACTTAGAAATATTGTAATTATGCTTGATATATATTTCTGTGCTTGTTTTGATTTCATGTATAGTAATCAAGAGCCAAAATAAGTAAGTGGTCTATCAGACTCCTTGGTCTTGTCATGCATTATCTATGTATTGAGAAACGCGTATATTTACGAAGCTTAGCTTATAAGTTGTTTATTAAGTGGCCCAATCTCTAGCAATCTAGGAATTAAACAGAATTTGTATTAACAATAAGAGCATATATGCAAATATCTTATAAACTAACTAAACTCTCCTGCAATACTGGTTATACGC
>BQKN01000852.1:75406-96764 GCA_022839385.1 Asparagus kiusianus
TCAAGCAAAATAGTTTTTGAAAAAGCTAAACATACATATATATAAATTGACAGCTGTGGGATTTGAACCCACGCCCTTTCGGACCAGAGCCTAAATCTGGCGCCTTAGACCACTCGGCCAAACTGTCACATTGTGATTAGAGTTTAACTAATTGACCTTAATATCTATAATACCTTCAGAGAGATTTTAGAACAGTTGGCTCGTTTATACGACTAGTTGAGATGCATGTGCAATACACATGTTTGAATATCATAATTATTTAAATTGATAAAAATAGAATAAAAATTATAAAAATAAAGTTCTTTGTGGGATTGATCATCAACTCAATAATCTCTCTCTCAAATGAAATACTGTCATTATTTCCTTTAACACAGACTGTGGTCACGTGATCTCCTATTTGTTAGTTATAAACACATTGATCTAGTACAATATCTCTGTTTATTAGTATCTTGAAGTCTTCAAAAGTTGGGTGATCATTCAATTCGCAAAGAAATTTTTCATATGAATTTATTTGCAATATGTTTATTAAGCTTTTACTTGTGGTCATATTCACATTAATCTTTAGTTGTGGTTTCACTCATATTTACATTGTCTAATATTCTTACTTAATTTTATAGCTTGTTCTCTATATCATAGAAGTAAAACTAAAAGTATGAAGAATTATTTTCTTACGAAATTATAGTAGGGAGATTATGATATATTTCGTCATGTTTTGTAAATATAAAAAGAAATTATTTGATGCAAGGTCCCAATCTAATCTTACCCCCATCAATATGAATGAAAAATACTATTACAATTCACTTGCCTAGGACACTTTTATTGTATATAAGATATATAACTCATCTAGAATATCCACATTTGCTAAATGGATTTTGTTGTTGTGAGAGCAAAATGTTAGAGGCTCGTATTCAAACTTTTTGGCTTTACAAAAGGCACAAGAATTTGGAGTGTAATGTTTATATATCATAAAGAACATACTGGTTCATGAACAATTTTTCCTAATAACGATATCATTACAACGATGTTATCATTTAGTAGTAAATCAATTTTATTATATAAGATTATATGGCCCTTTTTAATAAATTATAAAGTATATATATGGAAACTTCGATGCTTATAGCCACTAGTTAGGCTCCACAAAATAAGTTAACTTTACATTATAGTTTGCTATTGTTAGTGAAATTACCCGAGAGGGGGGTGAATAGGGTAATATGTTAATCTAATCTGATATTAATGCCAATTAAAAATTTATTAACAATATCCTAGCAAGTGTGATATACAATGAGATATATGAGCAATGATATGCAATTAAACTAAGGGTGATATAAACATGAGACAATGACGATATAGAATGCAATGAACAATGAGCATAAATAATACACCAAAGCAAACTCAAACACATAATATGATCACGGAGTTTGGTCCTTCCGACCTACGTCTCCGCTCCCCACTCCCGGCGAGAATCCACTATCTCAAAAGATACTACACAATTGGTTTTCAATGCCCACCGACAAACGTTTACAACACTCACAATGCAATCACACGACACACCCTCTAAGTGTTGGCCTAGCCCATGTTGTCTTTCTCAAGTGCTCGGATTTACAACCTCTCTCTAGGGTTTACTACTGACGCTACTCCTCTTGGAATCTACCCCCTCTCTTACCACACACTCATCCCGGTGTACTTGTGTATTACAAAGTGATCCTCACAAATATTCTCAAATACAAAGATTTTGTTCTCTAATAAGATGAGAACTCAATAAGGCTCACACTCAATATATCACTCATCACAACCCAATAATATAGTGTATGAAATTATTAAAAGCTCAATAGGGATGTGTGTGAAGAAAGAGCAATAATTAAAATTAAACTCAATGTAAATTCTAGCTTAATAAAATGAATAAATAACAAATAATTGTATAAGTCTATAAATTGAGTTTAGAAGAATTTTCTCTAAAATTCAAGAAAGAGAGATGCATGAAAATGAAGCTCAAACCGATAGAATCAATCTTCTCTTTCTCTTGTAAAAGTTTCTTCACAAAAACTCATAAAATAACACTTAAACAAACTTTAAACCCTTGTAAAACTTGATTAAAACTTTCTTAGTAGTCTTTGAAATGAATAAGGAAAAGGGGTATATATAGGCTCATGAAACAAACCCCAAAACCAAGAGAAAACCAAGCAAAAGGATAAAAATCCCGAAAAACAGGGATTCTAGAAACTAGCCGTTAACATTATTATGAGTCGACTTGTATTGTTCATGGGACGACTCATAACTAGTCGTTACAGGCTAAAAACACACGTTATAGGTCGACTCATAAAATCATGAGTCGACTCATAAAATCATGAGTCGACTCATCTTGCATGAGTCGACTTGAAGGATCATGAGTCGACTCAGCAGACGTTTCTGCTCTTTCCAGCACAGTTTATCAGTCGACTCATCACAGACATGAGTCAACTCATAAACCTGCACATATACTGTACATGAATGAAATTGAGTTTTGAGTGCCTTTAAACATAGCATGAGTCGACTCATTACAGGCATAAGTCGACTCATAAACCTGCACATATAGTGTACATGAATGAAATTGAGTTTTTGAGTGCCTTTAAACATAGCAGATAAATTTTAAAAATTGTAAAACTTTGGAAAATATTTCTAAACATATAAATGAACATGTTACAAAAGAAAATTTTCAAATATCATTCCCCGTTTGTGAAATCTCTCAATTTTGCAAAACTTATAAATACACATGTATATAAATTTCTTGATTTTTCACTTTTGAGTTAAACAATGTTTTAAAATCTTTTCAAATGGTTTTATAGACTTAATAAAATATGTATAAAGAGAAATTTAAGTCTATAAACTAATAACTTAATATTTTGTTAAAATTACTCAAATAAAGAATTGTGTGTGTGTGTGATATTGAGCTTAAAGCATTTATATACAATATAAAAATTCTAAACTAGTGTACCAAGTTGATTTGCACATGAAGCTTGATCTTGGATCTTGACTTGACTTGTGTATAGCTTCACTGCGATATCCCGCCAACCTCCTTTTGATATCATCGTGAAGTCGAAATCCAACCATCCTCCATACTTTGATGTTTGTCTAGAATACCTAATAAACAAATACAAACACTAGACAAACGATGTTAGAGATTATTTATAAATCATCAAAACAAGATTAGACCGTAGGCTCATAAACATGAGACCTAACAGTTAGTACTGTTACCTTTCCTCTTTATCTTATTATTCATGCTTTTTTGATATGAGTTCTTTTTTGCTAATCACTCAATTGAATATAGTTAGTTTTTATGATATCAGATGTTAGAATATTCTCTTCTGTTTAAAAAGTATTGACATGATTTTCTTAAAAAAATATATACATATAGTAGCAATAGTATATACTTCAGTTCAACTCAAATATTGGCTTAGAGTCATTTAGAGTAAGGTCCTTTCTATGCTAGGATGGTGATATAGTGATTACATAATCCAAAAATCAATGAAGAAATTTCTACAAGAAAAAAGTTATTTAATATGTCAAATTATTAACTAATTTATAAATATACATGAGCAATACATATAGCTATTAAAAGTAAGGCATATATCTTCAAGAAAATTTCATAATGAGTGACCATCTACAATCATCATAATTTTAAGTATAAATAATTATTATTTTACTTATTAATTTGATACGCGTAACTATGGAATAAATCGCAAGCAAAAATAGGAATTGAGATTGTATTATCTTATAGACAAATAAATAAATATTATTAGAGCTCTTCTTTATATTAAATTTAAAAATAATAATTTAAATTATTAAGCACCAAATATTAGTTCATGTGAGAAAGTACAAGTAATTATAGTCTATATACTTATATAGTCAATCAATCAAACGTATTAATATTATGATGACAACGATCAAAATTATATGATGGGTTCACATTAAATATAATTTATAAAAAATAGTACATTAAAATTAAAATTCTTTTAACAACTATATAGATTGTCTGAAATTTTTTGCATGTATAAACTATCCTGCCTAGGAATAGTGATGTGCACACTTAATTATGGCCTAATACATCTTAAGAACGACTTACTCTTCAATATTATTATTAATTGACATATCTATGTATTACAGTGAAAACACAATGAAAATTTAGTAAACTACAAAAGAAACACCCTCAAAAGTTTTAAAAATTATAAAAAACCTCTAAATTTTGGTAATTTATAAATACACAAAACTATTTAACATTACATTGAAATTAAGAAATTACAAAAAACCATTAAAATTTTTCAAACTTTGGAGGTGTAATTTGAAATGTACTAAACTTTAAGGGTGTTTTTTTTATAAATTTCAAATTTAATAGATTTTTAATTAGTTATGTTCTTTTCAAAAAAGTTATAGTTAATATTGACCATGAAAAGTTTTTTTCCTAAATCTATATTTTTAATGGGAGTATGGTATGTTTTATAAATTTTTTATTTTCTAAGGGTTGTTAGTAATTTTGTATATTCATTTTAGTGTCTATAGATTAGAAATTCTCATGATCTTTTTATAAATTAAGAATTTTAGGTGTGTTTTTTACAATTTTTAAACTTATAAACATTTTCTATATATTGTAAATTGTTTATAGATTATTTATAATCCCTATATTTTTAATTTACTAATGAGTTTGAAATTCTCAGGGTGTTTTTTAAAATTTAAAATTTAAGTGTTTGTTTGTAATTTTTGAAACTTTAAGGGTATTTTTTATAAATTATAAATTATAAATTATATATAGGATATTTGTAATTTTTATATTTTCAATATACTATTAGGTTAAAAATTATTAGGATTTTTGTAAGTTTTATAATTTTGAGAGTTTTATTTTGCAATTTATAAAAAGTTCAGAGTGCTTATTGTAAATCCCATAAATTTTGGGTGTTGTTTGTGTTATTTATAGGTTTTAGTGTGTTTATAGGTTTGAAATTTTCAAGGTATTTTTTTATATATTTTAAATTTTAGGGGTGTTTTTTTAATTTTTAAAACTTACAATATATTTTCTCTAAAATCAAAAAACTTACATTTCTATCTAGCATATGTTTTTTAGATTTCTCATTGAATTAAAATGAGTAAAATTTATAATTTTTAAGATATTTTAATAAAATTTTGAATTTGTAAGGTTGTTTTTACAATTTAAAAAACTTGGAGGATATTTTTCACAAAGTCTAAAAACTTTTAGGTGCTGACTAGCATATATTTTTTATGTTTATCTGTAAACTGAAACAAGTAAGTGATTTGAATTATATCAAAGGTATCTCTTTTATCCAATAACATGTTAAGTCTCATTATGAATATGATAAATTATTTAATTACCAATTCAAAGAAGATATGATAATTAGAATAGATTAGGATAATAATGTAATATTCAAAAAAAATTTAAAGATAATATTGACCATAAATTTTTTTTATGAAATCCTACTTTTAAAAGGAGTATGATGTGATTATATATAAGGTTTATCATACAATAAAACCTAACAACAGTTCGTGAAGAGTAGGAGAGCACTTCAATTTGCTGCAGTTGTGAGTGCAATACAAGTATCAACCACTTCCAACTCGCATTGCGTGTAGTGAGTGGTGGAGCTAGAAGCTTTGTAAAAGGGGGTTTTGCCTGATTGATTAGTATTTAATATCATTATATAACAATACTTTCAAATCAAACTTCAAATTCAAATATTGTGTCTACGATAACATTCATCTTGCTTTCGTTTATTAAAACTCTCTCGTGACATTTTCCTCGTTAGTGTTATAAGCTATATTCTTTTTAATATAATCCACCAAACAATTCTTGTTGTGCGCGGCGGAAGCCAAACAATCAACCAACTATGTGCTTTGAGAAACCAAACCAAACGAACGCCGAGAGAAGGCTAAACAAATCAAAACAAAGGCACAAATCCAAACACAATAGTTTAACGTGGTTCGGCAATTACCTACGTCCACGGGGCAAGAAGGGGGTGGGTTTTCACTAATAGAGAAGGAGAGTACAAATTGAGATTACAAATTGCTCAAACGAACCAACTAATCTCATCAACAAATCTCTCAATCTCTCAACCAATAACCCTAACCAATTGCTCAGAAAGATCTCTCTTTTCTGTGCTCCAAAATCCCCAAAACACTCCTACAAAACCCTCAAATCGTATTGGTATTTATACCAAAACAGAAACCCAAACAGACTGCAAATAGGAACCTGAACTTTCTAAAAAACCCGTTGTAAGTCGACTTAACAGAGGCTATAAGTCGACTTGGCAGAGAGAAAAACAACAACTGGAGAACAGATCGTAAGTCGACTTAACAGTCTATATAAGTCGACTTGCCAGAGCCAAAACTAACAATTCCAGAGCAGAACATAAGTCGACTTATAGTCGGCTTACCATAAGTCGACTTATGCCTGTGCATGAGTCGACTTATGACAAAGAATTTGTAAAAACCGCATAAAAACTGGAATTTTCTAAATTTCTCCACAATTCTCCACATCGGTGACGTTTTCCCAAAACTGAGCCGACACCAACCAAACAAATGCTTCACGTGTTGAGACCCAAATGGGAGTGCGAACACTCACCCCAAATGTCGATGTCGCTCACCAAATCGGCTGCATAAAAAATGACTGCCTACGTATCCTTTGCCCAAGGAATCAAGCCTTCACGTAGTTCACCCAACGACCTCCAAAGGCCCTCAATCCAATAGAAGAGTACGCAACCCTTCTCCATCATCACTAAATCTGTGACTGATAGCACCTCCAATGGCCCCGAACTGACTCAATCCAAACACCTCCACCTGAGGTAAACCAATGGCCATATCCAAAATATATCTACCAGCTGCACTCGAATCTACCAACTCGTCATCCGCATCCAAATACAAATGACTCACACGCTGTGTCACCTCAGCTGGAATCTCCAATAATGCAGAATGACCTGGAGTACATGGAGTAATCTCCACCCAACGTGGAGTAGCATCACTCTCCACCTGCTACGACATCCGAACGATCTGATCAACACTCTCTACCTGCTAAGAGTCCAATGTGACATACCTGCTCAGAACAAAATCAGAAGCTCCCAAATGATAATCAACTGAGCCTCCGAACCCCAAACGCGCAATCGGATCCAATCTCACATCCACGATGTGACCAAGTGCTGGGTATCCAAACATCCGACGCAACCCAAAATCTGAAGCAGCTCCACCAGATCCAAAATTTCCAAACGCAGCAGTCGGCGACCTATGACTAAGATGACCCAAATATGTCGAAGCTCCAGAACCAATGCTCGACAATCAACGGCGATCCTCCTCCAGAAAGGAACGACCCATCGAAACTGTCATCTCATCTCGTCTCCCCAAAGTCTCCACACCAATGAAGTGTCTCCTATTGCCGTGAGCTCGGCACAAACGTAAGAAAGGACCCCTACCAAAGCTGAAACAACGAGTTACATTTCTGCCAATACACTTCTTCCAATTGTTGTTGACTTCTAGGACTTTACACCAACGGGAACTGGTCGCGACCCAATAATACCTAGAACAATCATCAACTGCGGAAACCAAGATACGATTACCTCCCAATAATGCCTCCTTGGAAGGCCCCCAAATGCCTGACTGAACACCTCCTAAAATACCCCTAGCTCGATGGATAGGAGTGCCAAACTCCACCACGGTCTTGCTCATCCCAATGTACTCACAGGACTTCAATCTGCAGGTCATAGCACTCCTCAACAACCAATGCACGGCATTACCAATCATATACCCCAGCACCAAACAATGTCACAGTCTAGCCGAATCTGATGAAGTCGTCATCTCCCTATCAATCACCGTGCTTCCGTGCAAATAATACAAATTTCTCCTTCTGACGCCCTTCATCACAATCGTGGACCCAAATGTAACCTTCAAGCGTGCATCCGTCAAGATCACCCTATAGCCTGCTGCCTCCAAAGCTCCAAGTGAAATGATGTTCTTCTTCAACTGAGGAACGAACCTCACTCTAACCAACTCCCGAATCACCCCGTCACTCATCCTGATCCGAACGGTACCGATACCACCAATAGAGCATTTGTGATCATTCCCCATGAGCACGAAATCCCCTCTTTCCAACTCTTGAAAGCTGGAGAACCAATCCCTTCTAGGACAAATGTGGTATGTAGCCCCCGAATCTAACATCCACTCTGTAGAGTAGGCAACACAAACTGACGGCAGTGCAGATAATGAGTAGCCCAAAGAATCCGAATCTGAATCGTTGCCACTAGCCTTGACAACATTCGCCTCTGAAGCTTGAATAGCTTTTCCCTTATTCTTCCCGGCTCGATCAACTAACTTTGGGCATTCGGCTTTCCAATGTCCATCCTCTTTGCAAAAGGCACACTGATTCTTACGAACTCCAAGATGTGCCCCTCTAGACTGCGACCTCCCACTACGGTTTGGACCCTTTGCTCTTGCGACCAACGCCCCCGCTACCGGCTCAATCGAAGTCTCCTTATCCTTCTTTCGAAGCTGATAATTCACAAGTACAGCGGTGACCTCACTATACGAAAGAGATGCCTTCCCATTAATAAGAGTAAGAACGAAGGTCTCATATTCCTCGTCGGGCAAGGAACTCAACAACAACAACGCCTTGTCCTCATCTTCAATCACCACATCTACATTCGCTAAATCCGTAAGAAACTTTATGTAGTGGTTCATATGATCACCAATGGAGGTTCCTGTCTTCAACTGGAAGCGGTAAAGCCTCCTCTTCAAATGCAAGCGATTCTCCACACTCTTGGTCAAATACTTGCTCTCAAGGATCTCCCAAATCTTCTTTGCAGAAGTCTTATTGATCACATCATACTTTAGATCTTGAGTGAGACAAGACCTAATCACACCACACGCCGTTCGATTCATCTTTTTCCAAACCTTCTCATCAATATTATCCGGTTTCTCGTCCAACTCTAACGTATCTTCCAAATTTTGCGCGTTGAGCGCATCCATGACTTCGCATCGCCAAAGTCCAAAATTGTTTGTGCTTTTTAACTTTTCCACGTCAATCTTCATCTAGTGGATATTCAAGCTTTGGACGGTCTTCACGCCGGAAGTACTGCCCACAACTCCTTCTTTCTCGGCCATAATCCTCAAAGCACCACCAAACCAATGCGGAAACAAACGAGAAATAGATCCAAACTGAAAAAGACGAGATTTTTACCAAAAAGATCTCAACTTTATCACCAAACGAAGCCATAGATGAACTTCCAAAGCGATCTACTCCTCCAAATAGCCCAAGCGTAGCCCGAGCTCTGATACCACTTGTTGTGCGCGGCGGAAGCCAAACAATCAACCAACTATGTGCTTTGAGAAACCAAACCAAACGAACGCCAAGAGAAGGCCAAACAAATCAAAACAACGGCACAAATCCAAACACAATAGTTTAACGTGGTTCGGCAATTGCCTACGTCCACGGGGCAAGAAGGGGGTGGGTTTTCACTAATAGAGAAGGAGAGTACAAATTGAGATTACAAATCGCTCAAACGAACCAACTAATCTCACCAACAAATCTCTCAATCTCTCAACCAATAACCCTAACCAATTACTCAGAAAGATCTCTATTTTCTGTGCTCCAAAATCCCCCCAAAACACTCCTACAAAACCCTCAAATCGTATTGGTATTTATACCAAAACAGAAACCCAAACAGACTGCAAATAGAAACCTGAACTTTCCAAAAAACCTGTCGTAAGTCGACTTAACAGAGGCTATAAGTCGACTTGGCAGAGAGAAAAACAGCAACTGGAGAACAGATCGTAAGTCGACTTAACAGTGTATATAAGTCAACTTGCCAGAGCCAAAAACCAACAATTCCAGAGCAGAACGTAAGTCGACTTATAGTCGGCTTACCATAAGTCGACTTATGCCTGTGCATGAGTCGACTTATGACACAGAATATGCAAAAACCGCACAAAAACTAGAATTTTCTAAATTTCTCCACAATTCATGTAGGGCTGTCCAAAATACTCGCCGGCCCGGGCCACGGCCCGTCCTCGGCCCGAAAATCCGGGCCAGGCCGGGTTCCAGGCCCGGGTCCGGGTTACCCCAGCGACGCCCGGGCCGGGCCGGGCCCGGCCCGGAACAGGGCCAGTGCCGGGTCAGATTTCGAGCCAGGCAGGTCGGGCCCGCAGACCCGGCCTAGGACAACGGTCACCAGTGGTGACCGTTGCCTGAAAAATCCGGGCCGGCCCGGCCCGGCCACAACGGCCAAAAACGGCCGTTTGACCGTTTTGCCCCCAAAAACGGTCAAAAAACGGCTATTTTGTAAGGTTATTTTTAGTCATTTGCCTAGGGAGCTGGTTCTATAAATAGAGGGGGGTTTTCATTTGTTTTCTTCACACCAAAAACTCATCTCTTCTCTCTTATACTCTTATACTCTCTTATTTATACTTTCTAATCCTTTCATCAAATGGCTTCCGGATCTGATTATGAAGAGAAAAACATATCTCCCGATCCTGAAATGAGTCCTCCTACTATGAGTCCTCCTACTGGGTCTACTCCTACCGAAGTTAATCCCGAATCCGGTGGCGACGAATCTGCACCAAGAGCTCCTAAAAGGGCAAGATCCGATGTATGGAATTTTTACGAGAAGATCGACGTCACCAAGGATGAACACGGTAGGATCCTCACCCAGAAGGCTAAGTGTGCATTGTGCGGTAAGATTTTTCAAGCTCATCATAAGAGCGGCACCAACCACCTCAAACGCCATTTAGATAAACACAACAAAGGCCAGACTCCTCAAGGTGATATCCGACAATCTATGATTTCTCAATCCTCCTCTTCTGGTAATCTCGGTAGTTGGAACTATGACGCTGCCAGAGCCAGGACATGCGTAATCAGGTTTATCATTCTTAAAAACCTTCCTTTTAAATTAGTAGAAGATGATGAATTTGAAGATATGTTTAGAGATGGTTTTTATCCTGCATTTAAAAAATTTTCTTGTCAAACCTGTCAACGTGATATTATCAACAGGAACAAGAAAAAATAATTTCTTATTTTAAAAATTTAAACTGTAAATTTTATTTAACTTCTGATATTTGGACATCTAGAGCACAAACTGGATATTTATGTATCACAGCACACTGGATTGATGAAAATTAGAAAATATTTAAAAGAGTTGTTTCTTTTATTGCAATAGAAGAGTCACATACTGGTGCTAATGTTGCAAATTTAATAATTGAAGAACTTATGAAATTAGAAATTTCAGAAAGAATATTTTCTCTTTCACTAGATAATGCAAGTAATAACAAATGTAGCTGTTGATTTTATCAGATCAACTTTATCATTGCCATGTCATGGTGATCTTTTTCATATTAGGTGCATCTGTCATATTTTAAATTTAATTGTTCAAAGTGCATTTACTGAAATTAAACTCATGATAGAAAAGGTTAGAACAATTTCTTACATGCATAGTGCTTCTGAACAAAGACTTAAAAGATGGAAACAATTTTGTAAAAGAAAAAATGTAAAACCTAGACTAATTCCAAAAGATGTTGACCATAGGTAGAATTCCACATATGCAATGTTAAGTGTAGCAATAAAATATAAAGATGTTATAACTGATTTTATAAACTATTATGCTTCTAGTTCAAGTTCTGGTAGCACTTATGGAATAACTGAAGATGAATGGACAATTATATGTAATTTAAATAAAATGTTACAAGTTTTTTATGATGCTACAATGTTATTATCTGGCTGTTATTATCCAACCATTACTTTAGCTGCTTTACAAATTTTAAATATTCAAAAAAATTTTGGGAAATATCGTATGGATAATACTTTTGGACCTATGATTTTTGAAATGGAGAGCAAATTTAATAAGTACTTTAGGCCTATTCCTCATATTTTTGGTTTGGGGGTTCTTATTGATCCATGCTTGAAGGATATTGGCCTTCGAAGTTTGTTACAATCCTTGTATGGTAATCAGATTATAGACTTAGATGATAGAACCATCCTTACTGCTACTACTCATCATTTAGCTATTAGAAATTATTTTCAAACCTTATATGATGAGTATGCAGGTAGACATGGTGTAGCTACACAACAGTCTACAGCTTCGGTTTCTTCGAGCTCATCCCGAGGTAAAAGTGTAAGTTTTGATAGGTATGCAATGGTAGTTGAGCTAACTGGTGGATCTGGACTTGGATCGTCATCATCGGAGGTTTCTGAAATAGATGAATATTTTTCTGCTTCTTTAGTTAGATGTCAAGGAAATGCTTTAAATATTTTGCAATGGTGGAAAGTATATGGATCAGTTTCATATCCTATACTTTCCACCATGGTTCATGACTTACTAACAATGCAGGTTTCGACGGTAACTTCGGAATCCACCTTCAGCACAGCAGGTCGTTTGATCGACGATCATAGGACATGCTTGGATCCGTATACTGTACAAGCGGTGATGTGCTTACAAGATTAGTGGAGGTACGAGAAGCGAACGCAAGGAATCGATCGGATGGCTGGAATTGAATATAAATTTGAAGAATTAGGACTAGCAGATAGATATAATGAATAGATTGTAGTTTTTATATCTTAGCTTAAAATTTGTAAAGAATTATTTTGGAAATAATTACAAATGATAGTGATATAGGTGAGTAGGTGCCAACCTAGTTGGGATTTACTTATCTATTGTGATGCGATTAATTCCAAAATAAATTTGTACTTGTAATTTGTAAATGATTTATTAATTATTAATAAAGAATTTGTTTTTATCATTTTTATTTGTAATTTATGTCATTTTAAGTAATTAATAAAATTATTGTTTTTATTAATTTTTTTGTCTTTTTTTATAATTTAAAATTTAAATAAAATTGAAAAATTTTGGAAAAAAATTTAAAAAAAATGAAAAACACCCGGGCCAGCCCGGAACCCGGCCCGGTCGGGCCCGGGCCCCGGTTTTGCCCGGGCCGGGTCGAGCCGGCCCGGATGGACAGGCCTATATTCATGTACTCATTCCCTATTCATCAGCTTGGAAGCTCAATACTAATTTTCATTGCTGAAACATTTCCATTGCGACGGGCAAGATTAGCGTCAGCTTTGAGATATAAATTATCCATCTTTCATTTCACCGGCTTCTTAGGGGCTGTTTGGATTGGTTTTTTGGATGGGTAAAATGGGGGAAAGTTGCCAAAAATGTCAGCTTTTTGGCAGCTTTCCCCCAAAATCGTCTCTAAAAAAGGAGATTTTGGGGGAAAACTGTCAAAAAACTGACATTTTTGGCAGCTTTCTCCTCTTTTACCCATCCAAAAAACCAATCCAAACAGCCCCTTAGCAAGTTTATCGATCCCTTGAAATTCAAAAAATTCATGACGTGTAGTTCTTAAGTCGATCACTAAGCGCCGCGGTATCATATTCTCACCCTCACGGTCCATATTCCTCACGGTCCATATTCCCCACAAACCTCATTGTGAACACGTGTTGAATGGAGAGGAGGCAAATGACAACATCTAGGGTATATCTGATAGTCTATCTGTCAATATTAAACTTAAAAGTGTATTAAATAGCGAAACGTGATAGTATAAGGGATCTATGTGCAACTAATCCTGAATTTAAGATTTTACAATTTATAGCTTCAATCATGGTTAAAGGTGTTTGTTTTGGAATATCAGGCTTTTGTTGGAGATTGATTATAATCCGAGTTATGCTTAAAACCTCATTTGCAAGATTGCAGCTTTAAAAGGGTAGTAACTGCCAATTACACCCAAATCTACGGGTTGTAACTAGAACCTTTTTGTAACGACAAGTGGAACTCTATTTAGTAGCCGCAGTGAAATGCAATTACAATTGGTCTAAAATACCTTAGTTGCATGTAGGGGCGGAAATGAACCAAATAATTAACAAATAGTTCGATAATTGTTCAATTAACTATTCGGTCATATTCGATTTGATAGTTCATTACCACTAAAAAAATATTTTTTAGTATTCGAGTTTACTAACAAATAGAATTTAACCAGATGTATATTTGATTTGTTTGTCTATTAAATATTCGTTTGAATTTTGATTACAACTTCTTATTAGTGTTATTGCACATATGATATCATATTTTTAACCCACTTATCATTTCTACTTAAGTTTTATATACTGATTTTAAGACTTAAATAACTTAAATAACTTAAATCTGTTTTCTAATTAAAATTTTAATTTAAATATATACATCATATATTATAAAGGAATAATTTTTATTTATGAATTCTAATGCTATTTGAAAATCAAATTCTTTAGCAAAATAAATATACTTTGATATTCGATAAGTATTCATGAATACTCAAGAATATTTATCAAATATCAAGTATTCGAGTTCGAATTCGAAAAACTAGATATATGAATATTAAAGTCCACATTCGAATTCGATAATTTTAAATAAATACAAATACGAACACTTTAGTATTCGATTCGATTCCATTGTTTACCTCTCCTAGTTGCATGCAACTATAATTACAAACTCTGTTAACGTTGTAATTAACCAAAGAGAGGCATTAGAGGCACACTCTCCACCACACCTCCAACCACACCTCCCCTCCTACTACAGTGCACCTGGGCCCACTTGAGATTTAAATTTTAAATCTCAAATGAGTCCCGGTGCACTGTAACAAGAGGGGAGGTGTGGTTAGAAGTGTGGTGGAAAGTGTGCCTCTATCATTTCTCTTAACCAAAGAGTTGTCTATTGATAGAGGGATGACGGAGATGGTTACATGTGTCTTTCTTTCAATCTAGTGCAATTAATATATAATATCAATCCATCATTTATCTACATGATCAATATAATATATACAATCACCAATTTTAAAATGTATATTGAAAGCTTGTCACTCTCTATATTATTCTCTATAAAGGATCCTCTATAAGATAGATTCTTTTTCCCAAAAGACACGGAATCATTATCAATGAAAGTGGGTAGCTCAATCATACAAGAAATACTGTCCATCAAAGTTGGCAGCACAATAATATACACGAGATCAATCTTCTCTGTCTTGGCTCATATACAATAATTATAAAAGCAAACAAAATAAACTATAATAAATTGTATACCCAACCTCTCTTGCTAACCCCCACATGTTCTCTGTCAATCAACCGAAATAAAAATGGGTTAATTTGAGAGACATCTGTTGTAATGTACTATATAGGTATAACCAAGTATGCCTGCTAATTAAATCATTTCATTAGCACTAACCCCCGCCCCCCCCCCCCGGCCGCGCCCCACATACAACTCTCACCAAGTTATATTTGCCCATAATATAGAGAATGTTTTTTCAGTTAGCATGAAGACAAGATAAATAATCGTCATAAACGATAGATCATCATGTGACATCTAAACCCGAGGTAAATACTATATCTAGAATTCGGTGTGTGCAAATCTTTGTTTAAAATAATATCATCTAGACTCAAGAAAGTCTAGCAAAGTTGGTAAACCGCCTACCAGTAATACTCAAGTTCTCAAATTCGACTCTCATGAAGAGCACCCACACGAATTTAATTTCATAGAATACTCAAGGACGTGCGTTGAGGGCCCTTAGCCACGCCAGAGGTATCGGTTTGATGCCCATGGTCTGAAAGATTGCGAGGTAGTTCCCTCACCAAACCAAAAAGGCAAAAAAAAAAAAAAAAAAAAATCTTCAAGAGTTCAAGGTGCGTATGTAAATGGCTAAATGCAAATAAAATAGTTTAGAGAGTAAGCAGGGAGTGTAATTGCAACTAATCCAATAGAAATACCGAAACCACATGATGCTCCACCTATGCAGTTAATATTTCTACATGGAACATACCAAAACTTGTAAAGCAACATGAATACAACCATATTCAACCAAAATTCACATCCCATACTTGGTTCTCTTCATAATAGGCATTATTATAACAAATATGTGAAAATATACATTATCCTAAAACTTATTTGCATGACTTAACTTCCTCAATGATTAACTGTCTCAGTATTGTCAGTTGTTCAGAAACACCATGCATAATCCTCTGATATTATATAATTCCATTTTATCTTTCAAATTTCCAATCCGCGTCATTTTTCATCCATTTAGAGTTTCCAAATACTCCATCAGAGCTCAGATTCATATAATTTACTCATTAGGATCACTCCAGCTGCCCACATTTGTATGTAATGGGTTTAAATGTATCTGCTTACCTTAAAAGAACCAACAGCAGACCAAACATACCCCAATTCAAACTCAGCAAAAGAAACAAAAGCCAATTAAAATTCTAAAACTAAACCGATTAAAATCCTTAAAAATCTGGAGTAAAACCGAGCCTTTAACCAATTTGAGGAAGGCTGGCATACACATAAAGCAACGGGCGTGATAAAAAATTACATACCACATTGTATACAAACATGAAGAATAACAGTAATGTCATGCTTCAAGAGATTCAGAACTGCGAATGCTTATACACTTTGAGAGACATCGAACAAGCTTATGATTCTGAACCGGTTTGTACCACGAAAAGAACGAAGGATCCTCTTCAAATGATTCCTTGTAGCTTTCAAGTATAGAAACTATATCTTCAAATTGTGGTCTTTTATCTGGATTTGTTGACCAACATAGATTGATGAGATGCGTAAATGCCTTTGGGCAAGATGCGGGGAGAGGTGGTCTAGCATTCTGCAAAAAATAAATAAAATGTACAGAAAACTTTGAATTTTTGAAGATTCAGTTTCATGCTAAGTAAAGGATATATAATTTGAATTAATTTGGATTAAAATGTTACTCCTATTTATAAACCCGGTAATGATAGCCAAGCTATTTGGAGAGATAAATATGGATCGAACTTATGAGAACAATCCAAATTCTCATTTGCATGTACCACTTCCTAAAACTCAAAAACTGTGCTTATACACTACTGATATGTGAATCCTCTGTATAGAAGTTTGTGTATGTGATCCTTTGTCAAAAATATTGAAATCGGGTTGAATTCTAGCAATCAAATTTCCATGTTAGCATCAAGCGTACTTATCCAATGGTTCATACTTCAACAAGAACAAAGATACTTAGGGGCTGTTTGTTTTGCTTCTTTTGCCCCTGATTCCCTGCCAAAACTGACAGTTTGCTGTCAGTTTTTGCAGGGAATCAGGGGCAAAAGAAACCAACCAAACAGCCCCTTAACAGAACCTAATCAAAAGGTAAACATGTCACTTGCAAGCATGAATTTGAGGGTTCACAGTTCAGAAGGATAAATATGTTAACATTAACATATAAAAATCCTATTAAAATCCCTAAACATTTTGACTTTTTTGATACGCAACCCATGCATTTGGAGAATATGCTCAGTATGCCACCTAATTGCATCCACACAATGAACTATACAAGTTTGAAAACAAAGGTCCTGTTTCCTGAGAAATATACAAGTGCCAACATATCAGCAGTCAAATCTCAGGTAATGCAATTTGCCTCACCAAGGATGTGAAAATAGGAAATATATCATCGGACAATATGTTAACTAAGTTGGTAATTTATTTGCCAAAATAAATAATAAGGTTTACTTGCAGATAGATCCCTTGTACTATCTATCACCAACTGCGGATAGATCCTTTGTGGCAAAAGTTTTCCAGATAGCCCCCCACTCTTTTACCCTCCGAGAGAAATTTTCTCTTTATTGAAAAATAGACCTCCTTAGGGTAAAACAGTAAAAGCCAAAAAAAGTTAGGGGGTCTATCTGCAACAATAGAACTACACGGGGACTATCCGGAATTCAGTGATGGTAAGGGGGTCTATCCACAATTAACCCAAAATATAAACAAAATATTGAACATGACATATCTAATATCTATATACCTTCTGTGCTACAGAAAAGGCAGCTTGTTCAGGAGTCATGTCATGAAAAGGGATCAATGCCGTAAGCAATTCCCATAGAACAATTCCAAAGCTATATACATCAACTTTTCTCGTATGATGCTTTTCCTTGATCATTTCTGGCGCCATCCACCGATAAGTGCTTGTGAATCCCTTTCCACTTCCACACTGAGATTCTAAGCATGAGATCCCAAAATCTGCTAGCTTTACCGATAAATCCTCACCAAGCAGTATATTTTCTGACTTTAGGTCTCGGTGAAGTATTCCTTCAGAGTGAAGATAAGCCATGCCATGAGCAATTTCAAGAGACAACTTGAGGACTAGTTTTAGAGGAAGAGAGTGAGGCTCTTGTTTATGGAGATATTTTCTTAGTGAACCTCCTTCCATGTATTCCGTAATGATGCAGAAGACTGGAGGTTTTTTACAAGCCGCAACAAACTACAAAGAAAAAACAAAGCACTTTAGTTCAGATATAACCAAGTGGCAAATTCTTAATAAAACTTATTGATACAAAAATAAGATACAAGCAAAAGGCTAGAATCTGAGATAAATAATACACACACGCCATAACATCCTTGAAGTTGTTTCTCCACATCTTACTAAACTGTGTCAAATGCATATTGGAGAGAGAAAGAAAAGGTAATGAAAAATCAGAAGGAGCCAATTGTAAATCTTTCTCCACAGCTACACCCCTCATGCATTTTACAATACATTTCTCTTAAGAAAAATCATAACAGTCAAAATCTTACAGATATGGGCTGATAAATGCAGCACTAAGTAGGGGCCAACTTTAGAAAGACATACAGTTGTTATTGATGAGATGAGCACATATATTTATATGAAGGATAAGATTATAATAGGCCAGAAGTAACTGTATAAGATGCAAAGGTGAAACAACAATATGTTACATAAATGGACACATCTAAGGGTCTAAAGGTCTATTACATTCAAGGACTCAGGTCCATGTTTGTATGCTAATGAAGTCTGGAACTTGCAATAGCTTTACTTAATCTGGCCTGGTGGAGTAATCATAAAGTTCCATTTGAAGTTCTGGCAATTTTAGATTTAACCAAATAGCTGAAGAAAAATGCAGTATAGTTTGTTGATAATGAAATAACTAGAAGATGCAGACACCAACTCTCAACACTCATACTGATTTGACAACCAAAAGTACAAGATTAGGTGCTCATATGCGCACATAAAAGAAAAGTAGCTTCATCACCATGAGAAACAAAAAGAGGCCTATGTATAAGCAACAATGAGAATGCCGAGGTTCATGAATGCTGAAGTCATGATAGCTACAAACCAAAACATTAAAGGAAATCCACAAACAAAAAAAGTTTAAATGAATATACACACACAGCACGCACGCACGCATGCAAGCACGCGAGCGCGCGCACACAAACACACGCACGTACGCAAGCGCGCACACACACATATGATGCCAAATTATAAATTGATTTAACAACCAAAAATACAGGATTATATGCTTATATGAGCACAAAAAGGAAAACAAGCTTCATCACCACGAGAAAAAAGGCCTATGTACATGCAACAATGAGAATGATGCGGTTCATGAATGCTAAAGCGAACACAGTTACATACAAAAAAGCTAAGCTAGCAAGCAAGTCGCATCACCATTGAAGTATCCCATGATGTTCCTATGACCAATTGTGACCAAGGAAAACCCTAATACATCTAGGACCTTATGTATAAGGTTATGGAGAGGGGGGGGGGGGGGGTATAATTAAGCAAATTATATTTTCCCACTTTATGCTATACAGTCATAACAGATAACTCTAATTATATTAGGATAACAAAGCAAATGTAATCACCCAAGAAACAAAAACTTTCTAAGGTTTTAATTGAAGATATTACCCAAAAGACATATAAACATTCTGGTTTAAGGGTTTTTTGAATTTCCAGCGCAATTTCAATAACATCCTTCACAATCATATCAGTTCATCTTTGAGGAAAAAATAAACCAAACTGAGTACAATAAGGTTCTCCGATTCATATGAACATCAAGGGATGATGTTTAATACATGGTGGATGGCAAACACATGTTATCTAACAATCAAAACTACAAGATTAGGTGCCTCACATGAATGTATGTCTATGTATAAGAACAGCGGTACAAAAGACAAGTTTCAATATAATAGGCTCACGTATATGCAAGAATGAGAAAGTCAAGGTTCATGAATATTGAACTCCTGATACACTTGAGAAGGCTATATAACAAGCACATAAGTTGCATCACCATTAAACTATCCCATGACCAATGTACATGTAACTATGAGAATGTCAAGATTCATGAATCTTGAACTTATGTTATATTTGGAAAGGTTAAAACAAACTTACACGTTGCATCACCATTAAACTATTCCATGACATCCCCGTAACCAATTATGACTAATGAAATTTTTATGACATAAAGAACAATCCGGACAGAGTTATAACTCATCACACAGCTATCTCACTGCAAATTCCAACAAATCAAACAATTCATAATTGAACCATCTTTCTTACATTTTTATGCAACTATACAAATCATAGTGGCTTAGATCAGGTGCTTAGCATTAATGTCTGTCTACATAAAAGGAGTGTGGTGCTGTACAAAGGAAGACAAGTTTCACATTGATAGTACACACAAAAATTGGAATATCAATGTTCATGAATCTTGCACTCCTGCCAGTTCATTATGAAAAAGCTTAAGCAAGCACAACAAGTTGCATCAACATTAAATTCTCCCACGACATTCCCATGACCAAGCATGACAAGTAAAAACCCCAAAACATCTAGGATAACAAGGATAAAATATGGAACAATATAAGTGTTGGTGTTGCTAAGTTGGCACATAACCAAATTATCCGGATATGTTAATGATCTTCGTTACTATAAGTTCGAATATGTCTCATGTCACCAACACACAACAGTCTCATCTGTTCTACCTACCTCACCACAATTTTCAACAAAATCACAAAGAGCTGAGAAATCTCACCCTAATAATATTCGGATGTCGTAACCGAAGCAACAAGGCAACCTCCGAATTGAACTGCTGCTCTAGCAAAGCAGCCAGAGTCGCGTCCTCCTCCGGCTGGCTGATCAACTTAACCGCCACCTCCCTCTCCCTATAAACCCCATGATAAATCCTGCTATGCCTCCCCGCCGCAAACTTATTCCCTATCAATAACTGTGACATATCGGCGCTCCATTCCTCTTCGCCTCCTTCTCTGATCTCTCCACCCGAAGACACTAAGTACTTTGACCACGATACTGCCTTTTTGTAGTCTCCGAGAGAGAGGCTCCGTTGAGCCCTAACTGTCTTGCCTCCACGACTGAATTTATTCTTAATCCAAGCCAAGCTCTTCATTTTCTCGAACAAAAAATAATAAAGTTTTAACCTTTAGCACTCCTTTGAGCTCAAGACCAATGCTTGAAGTAAAATTTTCAACAAAAATCGAATTTCAAAGCAAATCTCTAAGTTTCTTCACACCTCAATCTCTGCTCAGTGCCAGATAGCTCTTCA
>BQKN01000852.1:105812-117707 GCA_022839385.1 Asparagus kiusianus
GACCACTCTATGCAATTAAAGACAAGGCATGAATTGACAACTCTCTGTAATTAAAGACAATGCATGAATTGACAAGTCTCTGCAATTAAAGACAATGCATGAATTGACAACTCCCTGCAATGCATGCCATACGCCACATGTCGTTGCAATTGCATGTTTTTGAACAAAGGTTTTCATTATAAATGCTGACCAAATGCACAACTTGGAGTATACCTATCAAAATTTTTTCTACATACCCTCCAATGGATCCAAACCTAAATGAATTCAATCTCGAATACTTCCAACAAGAATGGGAGTTAGAAGATAAAATGTTTGATAGGCAACAAGAACTGCTTGAAGAGTTGCTTAGGAGAGAAGAACAACCGCGCAAGAGAAAGTCCATATATAGAGATCATCATGCAGCGCATGAGAGGCTCATGGCCGACTACTTTGCTGAATCATGCACATACAATGATGCCCAATTTCGACGAAGGTATCGAATGAATAGGCCTCTCTTTCTACGAATTGTGGATTCTATGTCAAATTTCGACGTTTACTTCACACAACGTCGTAATAATGCGGGCAAGCTTGGTTTAACCCCTATCCAAAAGTGTACTGTTGCCCTACGCATGCTCGCATATGGAGTAGCAGCTGATGCTTGTGATGAGTACGTGAAGATAGGAGAATCTACTGCGGTTGAGTGTACTCAGAGGTTTTGCGAAGGGGTAATAGCCTTGTTTCAAGATGAATACTTAAGACGACCCAATGTGCAAGACTTGCAGAGGTTAATCCAAGTTGGACAAGAGCGTGGTTTCCCAGGGATGATTGGAAGTATCGATTGCATGCATTGGCAGTGGAAAAATTGTCCAAAGGCTTGGCAAGGGCAGTTTACTAGTGGACACAAGGGCACAGCAACAGTTATTCTCGAGGCAGTTGCGTCATATGATTTGTGGATATGGCATGCTTTTTTTGGGCTTCCTGGTAGTTTGAACGACATAAATGTACTAGATAGGTCACCCGTTTTTGATGACATTGAGTCTGGTGAAGCTCCAAGGGTAAACTTCACTGTTAATGGACGACGGTACAATATTGCATACTATCTTGCTGACAGAATCTACCCAAAATGGCCTGTCTTCGTCCAGTCAATTCAAATGCCCCAAGGATCCAAACAACAATGTTTTGCCAAACAACAGGAGTCATGCAGGAAGGACGTGGAGCGCGCATTCGGGGTTCTCCAAGCACGGTTTGCTATTGTCCGCCAACCAGCTCGGACGTGGGATATTGAAGTCTTAGGTAAAATAATGAGGGCGTGCATTATTTTACATAACATGATAGTGGAAGATGAACGAGATTCGTATTCGCGAAACTGGGAAAATATCGACTTTGAACCGTCAAACAATCCTAGCTCTTCCGCCTCTTCCAGTGTTCAAACAGACGTATTGCCTGAGTTTCAAGTCCATGTTCGAGACCGATCCGGATCGGATAATCATACTAGAGGCGAACTACGAGATAGGAGCCAACATATTCAGTTGAAAAAGGATCTCATCGAGCACATTTGGCAGAAATTTGGAACAACCTCTGATTAGATTTACCAATTTAATGTGTGTTTTCTTTAATGTTTTCAATAATTTGTGTGTGTTTGACTTTTCCGTATGCTTAATAAAATCGTGTGTTTTTTTGTTAATATAAAAATATTATCAAAAATTAAATTAATAATATATATTATTTATGTAAATATTAAAAAATTATAATTATAATTAAATGAGTTATATTAGTAATAATAATAGTAGTAGTAGTAATATATATGAAATAAGAAAAAGAAATGAATAAATAAGGTGGGGTATATATGTTGGAGTGATGGGGTTATAGTGGGTCCCAAATAAAGTAAAAATCTTTTGAAAAAACTCCTGCTGTAGAGATGATAGAAAATAGAGATTGTTGAATTATGTGGAGGGGGAATAAAGTGATGTGGCAGGAGAGAGAAGGTTAAAATTTCGACTCCTGATGGAGATAGTCTTAGGGATGGAAATGTGTGAAATTGTACTTTTTGAGATTTTTTTGTTTTCATTTCTATTTTTTGGTTTTTTAGGAAATAACCAAACAGGCCCTATATTAACTAGGTGATTTTCTCAAATCTTATCAATCTTGTTTAACTTGTGTGATTGCTTAAATTCTATTAATGAAAGTAAATGTATGCATCAAGTATTGACAATTTTAACATGCCTAATCATTGCAAAAATTACTGTTGATTTTGGAGGAATATTTTATTTAATTTAGTGTTTCCATAGATTTGCAGTTATACTCCTCGGTTTAAGTTACTCAAAATCCAAAGCACAATTCATCATGTTTGATTAGCTATTAGTCCAACTTGAGTTGGCAATTTAGACATATTTTAACTAAGAGATTAACTATTTTGCGATAACTAATGCAATGCGGGGAATTAATTTAAAAATATCAATGATTTATGGGACCATTACCGATAAAACCCAACACAATGCCAATAATGCAAATGAAAACTCTCGTGTGTTTGGATGGTGGTTAGAGAAGGGTAAGGGAAGTTAAATGAAACATGATGAATTGTGGATACAATTTTGAGAGATTTTTTTTAAGGACCCCCCCCCCCCCCCCCCCTCTCCCCCTCCCAAATTGGATTGTAGAGGATACAATTTTATTCCTAACGTTTATTAGTTAACGAAATATTTTAATGCCAATAATGAAATCTTTGTTTGAGAGATTTTTTTTAAGGACCCCCTCCCAAATTGGATTGTAGAGGATACAATTTTATTCCTAACATTTATTAGTTAATGAAATATTTTAATAACATATAAGAGTATTTATGTAGCTTTATATATATTCACTTCACTTTCTTCCTTCTAATAAAACTTCCAATCGAGATAAATTAAATTTACTTTCATTCTCTTTATTAAACTCTGAAATAATATATATGTTTTTTATTTTCTTCACTTTCTTTCATTCTCATTATTTCACTTTTCTTTCTTTTCGGCCGTGAACTTTCATACAGAGCATTAATAATTTTTGACGATAGCATAGGTGTTGAGTGAATGGCGGTCTCGTTATTAACCAAGAATGGGAGGGGTAACTACGTAGGGGCCCTCGAAAAGGGTGACAGGACGTTAGCGAGGATTTTCATGGAAGAGAAGAAGTGGGGCCCATATAAAGGCATGGGCCATGGTCTGTTTCGGAGACAACGTTTGGAGGGACAACCGTATATGGGCTTCCGTATACGGCCCTCTTAAACTACTGCTTCTTGTGGAAGCCGTTAATAAGGGAGACGTACAATTTGATATTACCACACCTTGTATTTTATAATCAATACTCTCGTATTTTCTTTTATATGGGGTTTTTTTTTCCACCTCAAGAAACCAACTTAAAAATAGTTGAAATCACTTTTAAATGCTGATTAATACATAGATCACCCTTAAACTGGGTTTTTGATGCATTTAACCATCTCTATGTCAAAATTTCCACTATAAAACTAAAAAAAATCTTTAGAAAACTTGCGTTCTAGACATGTTGCTTGTGTCGTAATTAGACATAGATAATAACTCGATGAGTTAGATATAGACAGTAACTAGATAAGACATATCTTTAATATGAGTTCTAAGAGAATTATTGGATTTTTACTGAGAAGTTTGATCAGGAAGTGATTGATTGCGACACATTTTCCTTTAAACATGATTTACATATTAATTGACATTGAAATATGATTTCCATATAAGGACCCTATTTTAAATTTGGTTTCTTGAAAAAGTGATTCTCTTATTTATAAGAAATTTATTTATAATATATATGGTTCAGTGGTTAGGTCACTTTCTATGTAAAAAGAGGCTATGACAGTAGTAGTCAAAATTAAAAACCGTACCCAACAGACCAAAAACCAACTTTAGCTTAATCGGTGGCCACCTTCATTTCTTTACGCATGGTCCCGACTTTGATCCTTGACATTGTTATGTTTTGCACATTTTCCTACACAAAAATGTTCATATTAGCCTAGCTTGTTGATCAACTAAAAAGTATGATGTATTTTAGATTTTACTCCCTTAAATCTTTCAAATTTTAGAATTAGGCACTGAAATTGGTATTAAGTAGCCGAACTTTAAGTTGTTTTGAAATTAGCCACTCAAATCAGTACTACAATCGTCAACTAAAGTGATTAGTTTGAAACAAAATGCGATGATTGAGAAATCCAGCGAAAATGTTGGTAATTTGAGGGACTAACTTTCTTCAAATTGCTATTTTTACCCTTGATTGGAGGCTCCATTTTCCAAACAACTTGAGAATTGGAGGACTTAATAGTCTCTAATGATTTGAGGGAATGATTTTAAAAAAAAATTGAGGTATCTAGTAGTAATTTCAATTATTTGAGGGACTAATTCAAAATATAAAAGATTAATATTAAAAATTCAAAATTATATTTTATTATATTTTATTAAGATAAGAATATAAATAAATTATAAAGTAAAGAGTAAATTGCATACAATCTCATTACATCTTTATATGTATGTAACGAACTCACTTTATTTATTACACTTAACCCCTTTTGATTCTTTAGAAAAACACGTTTTACCTATTGTTCATCTTTCCAAGTTAAAATTAGATAAGTGAAATAACTACTTATATTTATCTTTAGAATATTTTTACATTTACTTGGGCAGACTTTCAATATTTTACTAAGTCCCCCACGTCTCATTCACTAGAGTTCCTCTGAAGAGGGTTGTTACTTTGTAATTTCTATGTTTCTGAGTGAAACTAGATAAGTGAAATATCTACTTAGAAAAGTCATCACTAGAACATTATTAAAGATTTACTTAAGCATGCTTTTAATATCATTATGATTCTTGTCAAAGAAATTATCCTTACATATTTCCGGTAAAAATTCAAATAACAATATGCAAATACTAAACAATAATATTTAATATTTGATATTTATAATTTTTTAATTATGATAGGACACTAAACAATAGTATAATTTTAAAAACTCTAGAGAAATATAAATGTCCAAGCGATATAATAAACTAAAGAGTAAATTGCACATAACTCCCTTATTTATACCTTCACATCAACTCATTTATTAGCATCTTTTGCTCTCTCAGTTCTTGAGTGAATGGGGGTTTTAGCAGATGCATGTTTAAAATTAAATTGGAAATTAGTGCAAGGTGTTAATAAAAGAGCGGAGAAGGTTTTACATACAACTGAAACTGAAAATATAAATGATTATCTCATCCTAAGTTTATCATAAAATGTAACGATTTAAATTTTTTGAAAATTTTGGACATTGACTAGATTTGAAAACTTCTCCCCTCAATATGTTAACTATTTTCGTAAAAGTTGCGTACAAAATCTTCATAGCTATAGTCTTATTAATTTAAATTTTGTGTATATAACACATGCGCATTTAACGTTCTTATATTCAAAAGAAAATTTCCTTAAGGATCCAAAATATGGGACCAATAAGGGGGACAAGTGAGGGGGACATCTCATTTATCCAATAGGAGGGGGACACCCCACTTCTCCCCCTTATTAGTCCCATATTTTGGGTCACTGTAGCAAAGCTCTATTCAAAATATCTAACATTCTTTTCCATAAACATTAATGCCTCAGGGACCCAAATAGGAGACCCAAGGCATAAGACAGGTAATGTGTCACTATCCGATTGCATGATGTACTATTCATGAACAGTGCATCATGCAACCGGATGGTGACACCTCACTTGTCTCATACCTTGGGTCCCCTATTTGGGTCCATGTAGCAACACCCTTCCATAAAGCATGAAAATATGGTCGGCACGTGCATTGCGTGCCCTCTTCGCTGCTAAGTACTCATAAGTCATTTCATCGTGATAGCATAAGTTAACTTTACGAATTAAACTATGTTCATTGCATCGAGAAAATACATGTGAAAGATATGTCTGTCAATTGATCTTTTTGTCATTTGTCATCAAGTGAAGGATTAGTAATAAATTTGTTATTTTTTCATCATTTTACTTTTGTTATATGGAGAAGAAGTTTCTCTGACAAAACTAGTTGTATTAGTTTTATTTTGATCTGGGATTTAACACGAATAATACATCGCACTCAAAATTAACAAATATTTATGAAGCCTACTTATAGACAGCTCAAAATATGCTTTTTTTAAAGAGCTGACCAGCCTAAAAATATAAGCGTATCCACAGTCTTGAGGATCCATTATGAATATAATATGGTATTTAGTTAGGAATTTCACTTTCCACATGTACCAGCCCCTAGGTGTGTCCATCCGGCCCGACAATCCGGGCTCGGGTCGGGCAAAACCGAAGCCCGGACCTGGATCGGGTACCTCGGGCCGAGGCCCGATCGGCCGGGTTCCAGGCCGGCCCGGTTTATTTTCTTTCTTTAAAAAAAAATCTATTTAAAATTTAAATTATAAAAAAAAGACAAAAAAATTAATAAAAAAACAATAATTTTATTAATCACTTAAAATGACATAAATTACAAATAAAAAATTATAAAATTAAATTTTTTATTAATAATTAATAAATTATTTACAAATTACAAGTATAAATTTATTTTGGAATTCATCGCATCACAATAGATAAGTACATCCTAACTAGGTTTTTTAAATTTATTTTCTTTTCTTTTCTTTTGATAAAAAAATGCTAAAAATTAGTTTAACATTATTATATTTTATATAATTATGTATTAGTATATACTTACAAATTATTATGTAACTATATATTATATATACATATATTATATGTAAATATATTGTATATATTTATAAGTTATAACTTGAGAGAGAGAGAATCGCATAAGTAGCCGTTGCTCGTTGGACCAATGAGAAAAAAGTAGCCGTTGTAATATATTATACTTATATACTAAGAGAGAGAGTACACACACACACACACATTATGCATATATAAGAGAGAGTATACTTATATATACATATATACTAAGAGGGAGAGTGTATATATATACACACACATATATTATACATATATAAGAGAGACTAAGAGGGAGAGTGTATATATATACACACACATATATTATACATATATAAGAGAGTGTATACTTATATATACTTATATAAGAGAAAGTATACATATATAAGAGAGAGAGTATACTTATACATACATATATACTAAGAGAGAAAGTATATATATACATACATACATTATACATATATAAGAGAGAGTATTCTTATATATACTTATATAAGAGAAAGTATACTTATATATACTTATACACATATATACTTATATAAGAGAGAGTATACTTATATATACTTATATACTAAGAGAGAGTATATACACACACACATATGACATATTATACATATATAGAAATATATTATATATACATATATTATATATATACATATATTATATATATATATATATAAATATATTATATATACTCATGAACAGTGCATCATGGGACAAGAAACCGATACATCACCTGTCCCATGTAGGGTCCCATGTTTTTGGACCCCTAAGTCATTTTTCGTGACAGTATCATTCAGCTTAAAGCAGAGTCATGGAATCATTGAAGAGACGCGAGGATGGTAGCTTGTTACAATCACCTCCAAAATGTATTCATTACAAAACTGAATACCTCCAAAGAGAGCAAACTGGCGAGCCCCACATGCCCCCTTGCCGGTGCTGGTGACTCATATAACAACACTAGAAGTCAACTTTTCAAGTCACCCACGCTCCAAAGCGAAAAATAAACATTCCATAGGGTAACTTTGTACAGAATAGAAAAAACTAGATATGCAATCAAATATGTATCAGGGTCATCTTGTAAATCTTTTATGAATAATTGACATGGTTACTCTCCATATTTTTTTTCTATAGATCATCCTCTACAGGACCTTTCCCCCCCCTTTCTTATAATGCCTGCAGAACCCCCACACCAAAAAGGGGCCCACACCATTTCTTATGGTTTCTCTTTACACCTCACGTACAGTTGCTACATTTCGCATACAGCTGCATGTATAGCTATAGATAAACATAACAATGCAAGTGGATGATAGTGGGAAGGAAAATGTTTTCTTGTTATTGATGGTTCTCTTGTTCAGGTTCAGTCATCCCAATGAAATGAAAAGATTTGTACGGTGGAGTATTATAAAGGAGAAAACTTTTATAACTGCTGTGCACTTTTTAGTGGTCAGCACAAAATTAGTATAAACTTGATTTACTGAGAGAACTACCTTAAAATAGGAACAAGTCTAATCTTTTATGCAAATTTAGACGATTGACGAGTCAAACAATGTATTATGACCGCTTATGATAATGATTATACTAATATAAAATTATGCTAGATTTTTATTGGGTAGGCTGCAAATAACCCCCTCATACCTCTAGTAATACCCTTCAATGAGTCTGGATCCTATCAGAACCTGCTGCACGATGCAGAAAGTTCTCAACCCTTGAATTGATAAATAGGAGGGCATTTTTAGTGTTTTCCAACCCTCCCGTATGGATAAGAACCCTCACGTGATGGGGGGTTCTGATAGGATCTTTAGTGCCCTTCAAATAGCTCCTTAACGGCTAGCACCCTTTAATGCATGAGGGAGAGGGGCGGTATAGTTTTTCAATCCTTCTAAAAATGGAATTCAATGGTGTTGGAAATGCTAGCAAATTAGTTGAGATGTGTTAAGTACTACTAGAGGCACATAGAAGTTACGTGCTATTTACCCCTTTTAATTTAATAAGGCAAGTGCACAATATGTTTATACAAAAGATCGAGACCTCTATTCTATCTATATTACGACCCTATCATCTATATCATGTTGATAAAGATATATCGTCAGAAGTCGGAACTATTCAAAAGAAAACAACAGTTATGAGTGTAACCAAAAGATATATAGAATCCACGAAAATAAGAAGATGAAATGACAACATATATGAAAATAATGAGAACATGACAAATTCTAAAAGCACTTCAAATGATATTATTGACTTAGAATCCTATAAGAAGCCATAAAATTCGTTTGGAGAAAGAGAGGTAGCTATACAATCATCTCACTTAAATTGTTATCAAGGGCCCCAAAACTTTATGGGATATGTAGGTTTTGTACCAATCCCAACAGATGTAGACAATCATAATCTACACTAATTGAGATAAAAATACACATAAAACCATGAACTAGACATAAAATCATAAACTCGGATCAAGTGGGTACATGAATAATGTTATAATAACATTGTTGACTTCCAATATTGATGCATGTGTGATGTAGTATCATGCATATCCTTTAAAGTACTCAAATAATGGACAAGTTTATCTATTTATATGTCATAACCATAAAATTACATGATAAAGGCTAAAGGCACTTGAAAAGATATTAACTGCCAATCCATATAGACAAAGGGAGGTTGAGATGCGTCACTTAAAATACCTCAAATCTTTTATTGAATACATTATCTTATGCCAACCTAAACAGATGTAGACAATCATAATATATATACTACTTGAGATACATGTACATGAATCAACATATATGAATCATGTTATCATAACACTGTTGACTTGCAATATTAAGGTATGAGTGATGTAGTGTCGTTCATATCCTTTAGAGTATTCAAAAAAGCAAGAAGCGTATCTATTTATATGTCATAATCACAGATGTCATGTTCTTTAAAATCTTAATGCAAATCTTTCATGCATAGATTTGTTGATGACACATGAAGAAGTGATATTGTTCTCAAAAACATTGCCTGCACATGATAAGTTAGAGCAAAGAACAAAGATCAAGATATCAACAAACATAACAGGCTTGATACTAGATCCGTTACTAAGAACATCAATATTTTGGCTATTCCTCAAAAAGTAGTCACAATCAGCATTATCTCCATTGTTTTTTGCCATACTTCATGTAGGTTTGGGAGGAGACATACATTGTCATAAACCAACTTAAGATAGTATTTTCAGATAAAAAAGGATGCAACAGATCATTTAACAATAAGAATTGTTGAACAGAAGGATACAGAGGAATCCTACACGAGTGAGATCACAATCCTCAGATTTCGACTTGGAACATTTTAGGACTTCCACTTACTAGCAGGATTGAATCTGGATTTTGTGACGTTTGTCCTAATCTCGGTCCTAGACAACCATAACACCTTAATTTTAAATCATAATTCTAATCCTAAACCAACGACACTTCAAAATTTTTAAATTTGAATCTGCATCCTATCCTAAACGAATAACACCCTAAACCAAAATCCTTAAGAGCATCGTGGGTATTGAGTATATCTTACCAAAGAAAACATTCAGATACTACATATTTTCCAAAGATAACAGAATTTCATATTAATTAGCTGGAAAATCAGGAAGTGAAAACACAAAATTGAATAATTTTGTTACTGTTTACAACATATAGATACATAAATAAGGTTTTTCAAGGGAACAAATCACTTGAAAACTGAATTTATGTGAAGTTTTTTTTGATGGAAAATAGAGCCAATTGCACTATCGTTACTTGTATATAAAACTGTAGAGTATAAAAGTTAAACAAAAGAAGATATCTAATGGCGATTTCAGCGGCTTCCATCGAGATGGAGAAAATTGCTAAATCACTATTAGATGTCTTAGGATATGTACATGATTGTAATCAACAAAGTAGCAGATAGAAGAGAGTTACAAAATAGACAAAAGAAACAAAATACTGCTGCCGAGAGATTAGAAGTTCTCATTGCTATCCTCGCTGGAGGAAATAATCTCTGATAGTCCTCTTGAGCGAATGAGGTTTTTCAGTTTGAGAGTCTTCTTGGAAGAGGAAGCACCAATCCAGAAAAGAAGATAGTAAGCTAACTTTGAGGTGATTTGTTGTGGAGTGGTGACAGAATTAGAGAAGATACGATCATTGCGAGCTTTCCAAAGAACCCAGCAGACTGTCGGGAAACATAAACTCTAAAGTAGACGCACTAAACTTTCGATGGACCAATCCAAACATATGTCTAAACAGTGGCTGATATGAGTAGGGAGGGAGTCAATGTTAATTCTCGGTAGGAACTGGGCCCAAATTTGATTGACGAAGATGCACGAGAGGAAAATGTGATAATGTGATTCTTGTTCAATGCAGAATGAGCAAGTTGAATCACCTACCCAGCCTTGAGAGGATAGCCTATCTTTAGTCTTCAATCTATTCAAGCTCAGGAGCCAGAGAAAGAATTTGACTTTACTAGGTAGTAAGTTGTTTGTCACATTGTTCCCTAATTAGAATAAAAAGTCCAAATGAACTTTGATTTCCATGTTACTAAGAGCAATACCTAGAAGATTAATGATGCAAGCTTTTGTTGGGGAATTTTACTTTCCCCGCCTACTATAATATGTGCAACTCCGAAGCCAACCCATAATTAACAAGATATAAAACGACCAAAATTAAGAAAAAAAGAACACCGGGATTTACGTGGTTCAGTCAACCAATTTCGACCTACGTCCACAGGGCAACAATACTAGAAATTTACTATGTATCAGGGAGAACTACAAGAGGAACCACTCAACTCTCGTCTCTCAATCTCTCAACCTCACATACATAATCAACTCTCATATTCTCTCCAAAGCCCACTCCTTGTAATCTTTTGCACGGATAAAGATCATGAAACCTTCGTCTCTCGCACAATATTCTTGAATCGGGCTACACCCTCTGCTAACCCTAAATTACAAGAATATTGGCTCTCTCTCTCTCGCTCTCTCTACTACATCTTCTTTCCACTCTCTTCTTTTTAGTTTTTCCTTCAACAATAGAAGAATATATATAGGGAAATCAAAACCCTATCTCTAACCTAACTTCCTAATTAGAATAGGATTCAAACTCCTAATCATGATGGAAGACAAACTCCTAATCATTATAGATCTCTAACCATTTCTAATTCTCATAAAGTTCTACAAAGAATCAAAAACACAATTCCAA
>BQKN01000852.1:118107-132755 GCA_022839385.1 Asparagus kiusianus
CTAGCCACAACATATATATTTAGAGGTCTTTGATTTGGCCTTGGGTCTTGGGCTCTTTAAATTCTACAATTATTTTTAATTTTATTTGTTTCTACAAATTCTATAATTATTTTATATTATTTTAATTTTTATAATTCTTTATATTTATAAATTACATAATTACAATTGATTAATAATATAAATTTTTTTATCAAAATTGTGTTTATTTTTTGCATTGTATTCTTTAAATTTTAAAAAATAAAAAAAGTTTAATTAATAAAGAAACCGGGCTGGCCCGAAGCCCGGACCCGGGCTTCTGTTTTGCCCGGCCTGGGCCCGATTTTTCGGGCCGGCCTGGCCCGGGCCGGCCAGGATGGACAGCCCTAACCATAGCCTCATAGAAAAGCTAATTGGGCCTACTACTGGGCTTCTATCTTCCTATTCTATGCACTTAAGTTTTTGATATGAATTTATCTATACCGTACATAGTGCTGGCCTTTGGCTCTACTCCCATGTGAGTCGAGATTTCAAAATATTCAACACCTGTCCTCACAATTCTCATAGTTTAAAAACAATAAAAAGAGTAAACTTAAAAAAACTACCCTTTTAATTCCATTCGTCCTCCCGTCACCACAGCAATACCTTTCAACCTAAGCTACCTGATAAGTTCAATTTTTCATTAAAACCTATAGTAATACAGAACTTGACAATGGACAGAAATATGCTAACTGATGACTTCAGTTTATTTATTACCTTAACTAAGATACCATCTAACATCAGTAACATTGCTGACTCAGAAGGCTAATTAATAATTGACAAGAACTTCTCAAATGCTGTACTGATTCTCACAAGTAACACACATGAAAATAGCTTAATAAAGTTAAATCTGTTTCTCTAATTAATGCGGAGAATAAATAACAAAATTATACTGAATCTTATATCAGTCGTGTGATGAGATTTGCAGTAATTTACATGTTCATTCATCTGTATCAGACATAACATTTTAAAAAGAAATGGAAAATTGACTCTTTCTTAGAGTAGAATTTGTATATATGAACAGGATGAACACCAAACCGAGGATATCATAAATCTAAAAGCAACTCCAGCGTCCATAGTATACATTAGGGAGAGCGAGCCACTAATGTTTTGTTCTGAACTGTATTTCAAATGTTTCCTCAGACAACAAACTAAAATTCACCACTAGACTTTGGTAAAACTCGAGTTTCTAGTACGTGCTGATAAGGTTTGAGATGTCAACATTGGTTCGGCTTTCAATTTGTCCTTATGGCATCAGCGATGAGAGTTTCTTCAGTTTTAGTAGATCGATATTACATATACATAGCATAAATCAGAGTTCAGTCATAAGCTTCTATTTGTCGACTTTTCCTTAACATACCAGTATCAAACCAAATGTTGGTAACTCAAACCTTAGATCTCCTCCTGTATCTGCTTTCACGAATAGATATCAACATGGAGTAATCATTAGCTGATATTGGGGTATCGGTCATTTCTGTTATGATATTATCGACATGCTTAAAATTCGATATGATCTGGTCAATACTTATCCTTAGGTATATTGGTCAGAATGAGACGTACTCAGGCCTAATCTGATTTGTCTTCGACCCATCAAAACAACACCTAATGCATGTGCAAGATATATTCTCCAATATGCAGCCATGCAGTGCACAAGTGCTTTGCGGGAAGGAAAGATCAAGGTGAATAAAGGCAGATACCTCAAAAACAAGCATCAGCGCGCAAATGGTTTACTTTCACATCGCTTCAAGTCTTCATGGGGTCATTCCAAGCCCCCTCCATACTTTACCTAGGAGAATATAAACTTTACTTTTGTGATTTTCTTTCCAATTGAATTAAAAGAGATATTTCAACTTTAGAGGTGACGGGATCCTGAAAACTTCGTTTAGATACCATGGCATTTTCCTTGTTTCCATTGTGTTTTTACCAAAAACGAAACACCATGCGTTTGAAAACTATGGTGTTTTTTAACTAAATCATCCTCGAACCAAAAACATAACACTTATTTTAAAGGATTGGGATCCTCTACTAATGAGGAGGTTCCTAATATCTCCTAATGGGATCTTGGCGTTTGATTTATCAATCAAAGGCCATGATCTCCTCATGAGCAAAAGTAGGGGGAGGATAAGGATGAGGTCTTGGCCTTTGATTGATAAAGCAAATGCTAAGATCTCTTTATTAGGAGATATTAGGAATACTATGCATTAGTAGAGGATTCCAATATTATTTTAAAACACCTAAAAGATGTTTTAAGTTTGGTACTTTGGTTTTGAGTTCGAGGAGATGTTAATAACTTAATATAATATCTAACATAATATATTAATTATAATTAATATATAGTTATTATCGACATGCTTAGTATATTATATCATACTATATTATAGTTAATCAAATATATTATTAATACTTGTCAAATAATATAAAATATATTAGTAATTAAAATATCTTATATAATAAAATAACATATTAAATACTAATATTTAATATGTTGATAGTGTATTATATAATAACATAGTTACATTAATATAATAATAAATATAAATAAATTAATAAAAAACAATAAATTTTTTATTGAGAATAAATAATCATATACTAATATACTATACAATATTACAATCACTATAATATTATTAAATAATATGTAATAAATTAATAAGTATAAAATGTTATATAATAGTAACATATTTAATAATAAAACAACAATGGAATAATAATATGACAGTAATATATTATATAGCATATATTATATAGGAAATATAATATAATATATAACATATTAATATTCTATATAATTAAATAATATAATATATTATATAATAAATACTACAATAATATAATGTAAAATAATTTATTGCTAACAAATATTAATGTAATAATAATATGTTCATAATATAATAATATTTACTTATATCATAAATTATTAATATATTATTAAAGTAACTATTAATATATTAGAAACGATAATATATTATACACTAGTAATAACACAATATTAATATTATTAATAATATTGCATTATATTAATAATATTATATTAATAATAAAATATTATTATTTTAAAAATATTATATAATATATCACAATAACAAATTAATATACCAAAATAATTAAATATATTTTTATTTGAAAATAATATGTAATAATTATAATGTAATATAATATATTAAAGTATAATATACTATTATAATACACTATACAATATTATATTGTATTATATTTAGTATTATAATATATTTAATACTAACATAATAATAGGTATTTATCTGTTCACTTATTTCTTTGATTACTAACAAATTTTGAAGGAAAAAATTATCTAAAGAATGGACTTTACTGGCATATCAGATGCGTTAAAGGCCTTTTCCACTTCACCAAAACTCAGTGAAACGGATCTTTAACATGGTTTTAGAGAAACCTACGTTCAAACCCATCTGCCACGCATTTAAAAAGCCAATTTAAACAAGAAAAAGATATCGGCACGACTTCAAATTTCAACCCACGAAATAAATATTCAGGCTACAATACATGTTAGAGTATAAAAATAACTATCAATACTCACTACAACTTTGGAGTTTAGGTGCAGTGAAAGGGAATTTAAGTCAGTACAAGAGCAAGCAAGCTCTGATACCATGTCAAAGATCCTTCTACTACATGAAAACTCTTAGTTTATGGTGAGGTATGAGAGTTATATACTCTAACAAGATATATACCAGCAGTCAAATGACCTGAAAACCTTGACGACTACACTATTCTACCACTTTATACAAAAGGATCCAGAATCTGAAGGGTAGGGTATATTTTGTATCCCATGTGTTTCTTTTATATAATCTAGCGTGATTTAGTCCTATAACATCAAGGATCTAACATGAATTATCATCTCTGAATGGACATCAAGGGAATTTGGCATAAACAATCAAGCAACCTGTTACTCTCATAATAAATCAGTAATATGGAGTTCAGAAACTAACAGAAAAATATATCAAGCATGAAACATGGGGAATACAATAGGGACAATTTATAGGTAAGTAGACACACTGACAAACGGTGTATAACTACTTGACAAGGTTCATGTGCTCTTCTAAATAACTAAAATGCGAAAAAGGAGACTAAAACAACGGCAATAGGAAGTAGCTTAACCTCTTAAATTACTCAGTTAGGTGGTTATCTCCAGATGTATATAGGAGATGGAGTACTACTACTTGTAGGAATTTCTCTTGAACTCTAGTGCATACTCTTGGTTGGGAGTATGAACTATTTTCTGTAGCAACCATCCTTTTAATTTAGCTGGCTGGAATACCTTTGGGGTGTTCCATCCTTTTTCTCAAAAAAAAAATAAAATTACTCAGATATGAAGTGCATCTCTTCTTCATTCTTATTCATATTAGGTTGGCTGATAATCTTATATGATCATTTAAAATGATAATTAACACATAATCTCGTTCAGATGCAGCATCAAGGGGAGAAACTCCTTGAAGGTCTAAGAACAATTGTTTTTTCCATTCTGGAAGGTAAATGTGTTCATGGCGACAAAACTTTTTCACTTTGACATTCCATTCAGAAGAATTCAGTGTTGTAAGGTAGTGTCCTGTTGACATGGAATATTTTTTTCCCTCCCATCATTTATCTTCCAGTTCCTTTTGACCAGGTATCTTTCAAAGACGAGAATCCCGGGGAGTCAAAAAGGGAACCAGAGACAGAAAACGGTCAAAAGTTTAAATCCTGAAGAAAAGATATATGCTCAAAGTCAAAACCCTTTCCCCTCGAGGCTCAGATTTACAAGATTTTGGATAAGAGGATATATGCAAGCAATATACTTAAGTCTTTCAGTAATTAGCTTGCTACTCATAATCCAACATATGAGATACCTTGGAAAGAACAGTCATCAGAGGACACTTAACATCTCTTTCATTCGGGAGTGGAACAAAAAAAAAAAGCTTAAACCATCTTAAACTAAAGAAGATAACACAATCTGCAACCTGCTCTGTCTAATTTATTGAAACTGTGACTAAATTCAAACCATTAATCACCTTAATCTAGTATGACAGAACTCGTGGAGGTCATAACTCTAGGCCATAAAGCATGAAGGCTTTACAACCAATGCTCGCATATAAATATGACCTATAGCTCCTTTCGTTCACTAACCTCAAATCTCACTGCTATAACCTGCTATCCAATAGGCCAATAACAGTCAGCTACAATGGATAACAGTTCTGAAACTTTGAGGTAAGCTTCCTGTCCTCTGCTATGAGTTGTTTCTCATGCATCTTCTAAAATCTTCATCTCAGTCTTTGCACATGATGTGTTCCACCAGTTCATAAATCTTTTATTGATACGTGATGTATTCATAACTCACGTGAATCTTAATTTTCAAAGAGCATTCAGGGCCCTCTGATGCAATTCATCTGACCTCGCGAGGTCTATGTTTCAACAGTTTTTCGCCTTCTTTAGTCCACAGATAAGGAAGCATAATCTTAAAGGAAATGCTGAGCAAACTAAGGGTGTGTTTGACAAAGTGAACAAAACTAGGCCAGGACTAGTCCTGGCCCAGTTTTGTACCAAACTAGTTTTCTTTTGGACCCTACCCTCTTATTTCAAAAGAAAACTGGTTTAGTGACACTATTTAGGCTAAAAAAATTGGGCCAGCTCTTGCCTAAAAATTTGACAAACAAGAAACAAGTTAAAATTGGGCCAAGTTCAGTCCTGACCCAATTTTAACTTGTTGCCAAACACACCCTAAGTCTTACTAGATACATGCACCTTCCTATATATTTAGTAAATTTCCAACTTATAAAGCACGTGTTAATTGATTGTGGAGACTAGATTCATTAGCATTGAGGAACTTAAAAGATGAAAATCAACTCATTTTCGACTCTCATTAACTTATAGGTATATTTTTTAATAAAATGCCAAAAATAGGGGTTCCAGATACCCAGAGCATAGGTGAACTTCCATAGATCTCCTATGATATACCATGCCTAAAGGCAATGACATGATAGAACTAAAGGCGCTCCAACTTCCTATAAATATTGATCTCACTTCTAGTTGTTACAGCATGCATATCAAGGGTTGATATACCTTTTCTAGAGAAGTTTAAATTATACAATATTCGTGATGCTGTCCATAATCATCATCCATTTTAACTTGCCTATTGTTTTACTCTATTAGGAATAAATGCGCAGCTTGCTATAAACAATACAACAAGAAGGAACACTTGGTGGAGCACATGAGGGTCTCATTCCACTCAGTCCATGAACCGAAGTGTGGTGTTTGTCAGAAACACTGCAGATCATTTGAATCACTAAGGGAACATCTAATAGGTCAGTAAGAACCCCAAAGGACAACATACAATGAGTTACATCAGTTTAAGTTCCATTACAGCTTGATGATATAACTTGATCCTTCCTTTTGTTAAGGTCCATTGCCAAAACTAGAGTGCTCGAAGGTATTCAGTGCTCGAGGGTGCAACTTGTGTTTGAAATTTTTTGATAGCCAGACTGCTCTAAGATATCATCGGGGATATTGCCAAATGTCCCGTCCTACTTCTGTAAGTAAAGTTTAACTGGTGATAATTTTGTCCAAAAAAGTTCTGTTACTTTGATAAACATAAGACCAGGCAGAAAGGAACGGCGTAAGACTTTAGAAAATAGTATGATTTGACTCAATGTATGTGTCACACTCTCATAAGTTTTCTGGCAATCATCAACTGCAACAGATGAAGATTAGATATAATGTTTCAAAACCTTCTCTTGCAGGGTCTCACGAGTCGCATGTCAAGGTTGGGCTTGCAAAGCTCATTGGATTTTGATGCCAGAGCTCAAGGAGCCAAAGTAGTCGCACTGGGGTGCAAAATGGTTGGAGGAGGAAGTGATGGGACACTAGATATCTGCGCTAGGGTTTGCCTCATCGATGAAGCGGAAAACATCATCTTCCATACTTACATCAAACCACAGATAGCAGTCACAAACTATAGGTAACAAAGAAAATTCTTAAATTATTCCTTACGTACTTGAAGCGAGTGCTATGAAATTTCAAATTATTCCTTAGGTATGAAACAACCGGAATAAGATCCGAACACTTAAGGGATGCAATGCAATTGAACCAAGCTCAAAGGAAGATTCAAGATTACTTATGCAACGGAGAAGCAATATGGAAGATCAGATCAAGGGGAGGAAAGGCGAGGATTCTGGTGGGACATGGATTAGATCACGACCTTCAATGTCTTGGAATCGAATACCCTTCATTACTTATCAGGTGATTATGACTGTTAGGTTTAAATTAAAGAGTCTCAAAAGCTATATTCTGAGAGCTTTCAGTTTGACATTGTTGCTTGCTCACAGGGACACTGCCAAATACCCCCCATTAATGAAGACAAGCAAACTTAGCAACTCACTTAAGTATCTAACACAGGCCTATCTTGGGTAAGTACAATAATTTTCTTTCTCATCTAAACTCTTTACTGTTTTTGGCAACAAGTCCTGCTCTTGAAAGTTGTTATAGCCAACTTTAATTCCGACGACATATCAATATAGGGGTCTTCACAGATCCACAGGCAATATACCGAACACATATGATCCACATATAGAGCACCTTTTTACTTGTAATTTTACACAATAGCTAGACAAAGCATAGCAAGTGGTCCTGGCATTATGCTTTGAAGAGGGAGAAAAACTTACAAGGCACAGTACTAAGTGATAGTTTTTCCTCATCCAGTCTTTTTCCTCACTCCTAGGGTCCATGGTTGTGGTACCATCAGTTAGTACCTTTCCTACAGCTGACCACTACTACTACTGGATTGTGTACATCTCTAGCTACCATGATAAATATATCACGCACGTGTCAAATCTAATGCCGAAAAAGAATAGCTATATGCATCATAGCATCTTTGTCAATGAAAACTAATTCCTTCACAAATGCATCCCTACATAACTAAAAGCTAAAACTCACTACCTACTTCGTCCAAATTGGTTCATCCATCCTGAAACATATTTATAATTCTCTTTCTACATAGATAACCGTATTGATATTGTTAAGAAGAATATGATAATGATTGAATGAGAGATGATCCTTTGAGATGTTTTTATCATGTGCAGCGGAGGCCATTGAATGCAATAATTAGGAGAAATTATTAGATTGCAATCAATGGAAAAAGAAGGACTAGAGGTAGGCCTAAAAAACTTGGTTGTAAGCTGTTAAAAGGATATGATAATGATTAACTAAGTGGAGGAGATAGCTCTCACCAGTCACCAAAACTGAGTAGAAGACTAGGACTCCTGTAGCCAATTACAAAAACTTGGGAAAAGGCGTTACTCATCTTGTTGTCGTATGTGCCATATTGTTCCTCAAATATTCACTTGAACCTGCTCTTATTCAAATGTTCAATGTATAGATATGAGATTCAGAATGGAATACAAGATCCATACGACGACTGTGTGGCTGCCATGAGGCTTTATGTCAGAATGCGGTCGTTGGCTCATCCACGCGACTACACCTCGGGTTCAGGTGAAGCTCAAATTCGGAATAACTTTCCATCATGGAGGCAGAGGGAGCTTGAGAGCATGAGTCCAGAGGCTATGCTGAAGATTTCTGGATCTGATTACTACTGTTGGTGCTTGGACTCTTAGATAAACTACGGAAAAAGTGGCCCATATAATCAATATAATAAGAGCAGCAGAGGCATGTGGTTATATTCTAATAGTTAATGCAGCATTACAGTGGTGGTATAATGTATGTTGTGTGGCTTGATTGTGTAGTTTGCATTAAATGTTTCATGCTTATGAATAAAAGTTATTATGGATTGCCGTTTGAATAATATTTATAATTCTCCAAGTCACTGAATCATAACATCAAAATCTATGAATTACATCCGTACCTTGCCTTTTTTTTTGTCATCCATCAAATAAGCCGAGTGTAATTGTTCAATATTTGTGTACATGCAAACTACTGGAACAATATAACTACATAAGAAGATGAAGAATCCTGTTCGAAAGCCAAAATGATAAGCAGTTTAAAATTTGTTTGCATAAACAAAGCATGGTAGAGGTCAAAACAAGAATAGCACATGAACAATACTATATAGAATTGGCGAGGTAAGTGTAGTACTTCAAAAAAAAATTTACAACTATACATAGATGAGATATGGACAGGACAGATCTATGAAATTGTAAGAACTAAGAAATCATAAATACATAATTTGCACAAAACATTAAACAGGAAAAAGTCATTGTTCCTTTACCAATGAAAAATCAATGGCAGAAGGGTCCTGGAATTAGTTCTATGGGATGAGCAGCTCGAGTACAGTCTGGCAAACTCCATGAATTGTTCTGATGATCCCAAGCATAATTAAGTGGGTGTAAAAATCATTCCCTAGCTTCTGAGCTTGCTTTCCTGATTTTAATGGTCTTTTTTTGAGTTACAATCATCTCCAAGTGCAACCTAACTAAATTAAGCATGCGAACAAAAGAGAAACAAGATCCTTAATAAGAAAAGACTTTGCTGATTAGGATAGAGAACTAAGTACATCAATGTCAGAATATAAAAATATGAACCACAACCCTCACCACAACTTTAAAGTTTTGGAGCAATTGGTTAGGGACTTTGACATGGTGTGACTGTGGCAGGGTCTTTTAAGATGGTATTAAAGCAACCCATGTTCAAATCCAACTGGCCACAAATTTAAAGCCGATTTTATAAAACTTGACACAGTTGCGTGAGTCTAGGTTTCGGCTCATAAAGAGGGCACTCAACCTGTGTGGACATATTAGAATATTAAAAATATAACACTTAGTCCTCACCATAACTTTTCTGAGTTTTGGTGTAATGGCAAGATCTTTTAAGAATCACAATAATTTCAGGTAATGGTAACCATAAATGTCCAAGTAACAGTAATTTACGATCATACATGAACGAAATTTATGGAGGAATTATACGTAAAATTAAGAAGAAAATTGTTAGGAATAGAAAATGCCATAAGATAATTCACAGCCTCGTTCACCAGCATACGTTAATGACTCAAAATGTCAGTAGTTATCTGTGAATTTCATCCCATCCAGATTCTTTCCTATTCAGAAACTTAAAAAAATGAACACCAAAATTCCACTTTCACACGCAGAACAAAATTATACCACATCGCGGCCATCATCGTCGCCTGTAGGCCGCACGGAGTCTGCCTCCACGTCAGCCCTAACTGCCTCCACCGCCGAGGCGGGAGATTTGAGATTTGATTAGAGGTTGGATTTTGCTTCTTTAATTAATCGTAAAAATGGTGGGAAATAAAGAGAAACAGGAGGGTTAAAAAAATGATCTTTTTGGGGTTAATCGCGGATAGGCGCCGACGCGCCCTAGTATTATTTTGAAGGGCAAATTACACTTAACGCACAGGAACTTTTATTTGTAGTGCGACGCCAATAACTTCTAAAGCTGCACTAAACCCCCAATAATTATTGGAATTGCAGAAAATTACCAATAAGTTTATGTGTTTTGTAGATAACCCCAATGACGTCTCAGTCCACATTTTATGTTGGAGACACATTTAGATCCTAAATGTGGATTGATATTGTCATGGGGATCATCTATAAAAGGAAAATGCTAGAGGCATACCCCTTAACCACACCCCAAACCACACTCCTTTCTCGCTACAGTACACTAGGGCCCACATGAGAATTTTAAAAAAATTCTCATGTGGGCCCTAGTGTACTGTAGCGAGAGAGGAGTGTGGTTGGGGTGTGGTTGGGGGTGTGACTGTAGCGCCTCCCTCTATAAAATAAGAAAACTTATTGAAGATTTCATGCAATTTCAATATTTATTGAATGTTCATTGCGATTTAGAGGTTATTGGGGTTTACTGTGAAATGCTAAAAGCTGGTGGGGTTCTATCTCAAATTTACTACCCTCTAGCTTTGTTGTTGCAAATGGACCCTTTAGGTTAAATTTTATTTTAACTCTTTTTATCCTAGGGGTTTATTTGCTATACATGCAAAGATTCAATGGATTTTCCTAATGTATTGACCAACTATCATTTGAGTTTTTAATACTTAGAAATAATCTCTGACGTTTTTAATGTTATCTTCATCATTATCCAAAGTCCCTTTTACACACTGTTATTGTTATAGCCATTTTCGTGATGAGAAATAATCTCCAATCAATGACAGACAAAATGTCTCACATTATGCATAATCAAGTCAAGCATTTCAAGATAGTCAGAAGCCCAATTCAGTCGACTTAACAAGCCGACATCCTACGAAGACGACTCGAAAGTCGTCACGTGTTGACAACCCTAAAGGCGTCACGCATCGACGACCCGAAAGGCATTACGTGTCATCCCCCGGCTGAGTCGACTGCTTAACCACTCCACTCAGCCAACCAATCAGCCGACACCTTACGAGGGCGACTGAAAATGCGGTACTTCTCGACCACCAGACGAGTAGAAAGGCAATGTAATGCCTCAAGCCTCAAGCCCCCTCCCGTGCACTGGTTACCAATCACCTCTCAATAAATACCACTAAATATAATATGGGCATCATCATTCCTCTGCCCCTAATAGTATTTATGACACATCGGACCACGTTAGCATTAAGTACCAAAGTGATATCTCCTCCACGCGTCGGCCGACACCTGTAAAGCTGAGGATGACGTGGCAACCACCCACATACTGGACCGAAGTTACCATTCTATCCTCCTGTCACTACTATAAAAATAGAGACTATTTTTAATTATAGGGTAAGTTCTTTTCCACTACTCTCTCTGCTTAAGAACTATTACAGTTTATTTTTACTTCTTCACTTAAGCAATTCACTGACTTGATCATCAGAAGAACAGCTGAGGAAACCCACCCCACCCTCTTATGATTTGTTACTCGTGCAGGGAAGAATGATTTATTTAAGAACCAGACATTTAGAAAGTTAGAGGACATCCTTCAACTTAATCAATCCCTTGTTTGACCGTGTGATTTCATACATCAATAGTTCGACGCCCACTGTGGAACCTTCTTTCTTCTCTGAGCAATCATGCCAGATTATGAGTATATGTCTGATGAGTTCATCCCTGGAGAGCCACATCTGGCCTATGTCATGCAGGCTCAACTTGAAGAATTCACCCAGAGGATCACTCAAACCTTCCAGCAATAGTTTGTTGTTTTCACCATCGAACTCCTCTATCGGATCGCTCCTCTCCAGCCCACTCACTCCACTACTCCTCAACCATCAGGAGGGCAGCCTTCGTCAACTCATCCTCTAACGGGAGCTCAATTAAAGGCTCTTCCGCCTCTGCATGTTGCCCATGCCGGACAATAGAGAAGCCGCATCGAGCACGTGTCTCCTCCTCCATGCCAGCCAACTCGCTGAATCAATCCTCACCAGCACTACCTTCCATACACAAAGATGACTGGGGAAGGTCCTAACCCCAGTCATGATGGAAGGGAGCACACCATCCTAGGAGCTCAGTGAGATCCTCGGTGCTACCGCGTCGCTCTAGGCCTCTCAGGTACCTATATGACCTCTGGTTATGATCAGACTTACCGATCAATCGGCAAAGCTATGGGGGAGGGGGGATGCTCCTCTTACAAATGACAGCATGAATGTCACCAGTGAGAAATTCAAGATGCCCCAAGTAAAGAAGTACAAGGGCGAGGGAGACCAAGGGCGAGGGAGACCCTATGGAGCATATACAAAATTACTATGACATGATGAGTATGCTACAGGCGCCCGAAGACTTTATCTGCAGGTGTTTTCCCATCACCTTATGGAAAATGCCAAGCTCTGGTGGAACTATCTAGAGAAGAAGTTCATCGGCAGCTTCGAGCGGCTCAGCCAGAAGTTTGTACATCACTTCATGGCTGACACCAAGCAAAAATTACTTACTCACATGCTCATTCAAATAAGGCAGGAGCCCGGAGAGAGCATCCAAAGCTATTTCAAGAGGTTCCAAGCCAAGCAGCTGGAGGTCGACAACCCAGGGAGCATGGTCACCATGTCGGCCATTGTAGCCAACCTATCAAACAATGAATTGACCGATTCACTCGCCAAGAAGCGATGCTACATTTACGATCAATTGATGGATAAGGCTCACAAGTATATGGATATGCAGGATGCCCGAGCCTACAAGAATGCTGCTAGGGCAACATAAGCGATAGTGGTGGCAGCGGCGACACTAGTAACCCCAGCGGTAATAATAGTCCCAGCTTTAACAACTCATGTTGCACCAGCCACACCAATGACCGCCACGATGGCCCAGGTGACTCAGCCAGTGTGGGAGCTAGCTAAGGATCTCTTTTCGAGACTTGAATCAGTGAGCCACCCCCCAGAGTTGACTCCTACCCAAATCGGTCTGACAGGAGGGACCAAAGGAGGGAGCCAGCACCAAGACCAGCCATCACTGTTCTCAGCACCTCTCTTACTGATGCCCTCTGCATGGTCCATAAGGGGTACCTTAACATGGCTCCTCCTAAGATAAGGTCGGACCCTTGGAGTCATAGTGCTCGACAATATTGTCGATATCATCGAGACCATGGTTACCTTACTAATGACAGTCGAGTCCTCCAGAGAGACATTAAGGATTTGATCCAGAGAGGGTTCTTGAAGAAGTTTGTCTCCCAGAGAGATAGGAGAGAAGTCGCCACTGGGGAAGTCAATAGGAGATCCTGTTTACGGCCGCCTTGTCCCCAGCCGCAGCCTGACAATCGAGCCCTCGAACCCAGCCATAAGGGGATCATCAACATAATCAGTGGTGGTCCCACAGTAGGAGGATCGTCTAACAATGCTCAGAAGAGATATGTCAAGCGAGCATTACGGGTGAACATGTGTGACAAGAATGCAAGAGCAGAAGAGCCTATATCTTTCAGTGATGCTGACTTGAAAGGCGTGGAGACGCCTCATGGTGATCTAATTGCTATTATGGCTAACATTGACAGTTTCTAAGTCAATAGGATCATGGTCGACATGAGGAGCTCGGTCGATGTCCTACATCGACGCCTTAAACCAGATGGGCATTGACAAGTCCCGATTGTAGCCATGTCGGTGCCTACTCATCAGCTTTACGGGCATGCACTCCAACCATAAGTGATGATCACACTCCCCCTAACGGTCAGCGAGTACCCCCGACAGTCAACTGTTCAAGTCTAGTTTGTGGTGATGGACCTCAAATCAGCCTACAATGTCTCCATCTCTTGCGAGCCGTCCCTTCCACATATCACCAAATGATGAAGTTCTGACTTAGGAAGGAGTCACCGTGGCTAGCAGTAACCAGAGGAAGGCCGGATCGTGCTACCTACTCTTGATAAAGGGCAAGGGGGGTGCAAGAGACCCTACCCATAAAGAAGGCTTGCCTCCAGATAAAGAAAGCACTGGAGCAAAAAAGGGCGACACCCCTCGAAGAACTTTAGGAGATACCGATCGATCAACAAGGGTTGAAGAAGGTCAAGATTGGATCCGCCCACGTCGAGCCTCAACGAGGGGAGATGATTGCGTTCTTGTTGGCGAACACTAACATATTTGCTTGGGGACCCGAATGAAATTGCCCTAGGGGGTGAATAGGGTAATCAAACAATAAATATGTAATTAATAAAATTCAATGCAACACAATACGCAAATTTAAAACTATGGTAATAAATAAGAGAGAGAGAGAGAGAGAGAGAGAGAGAGAGAGAGA